>SJYC01058274.1:0-46338 GCA_006408675.1 Madoqua kirkii | reverse complement strand
AAATAAATCAATTTATATTATAAAACAAAGAAAGTCTGCTACCATTGTGAGGCTGACATTCTTGTACTGAAATACAGAGGATATCTTTAAGTAAAATTTAAAAAAAATGCAGACACAAAGGAGAAAGAACAGAGAAGGAAATGAAGGCAGGGGGGACTGAGGGCAGTTTGTAGTAGGAAGTAAATTGGCAAGGTAGTCCTCCCGGAGAATAGGAGATTTGAGCAAGGTTGATACAAGATTTGAGCCATGGAGTAACTAAGTAGATCTTCAGGGAAAAGTCTTCTGAGTGGAGGAACAGCCAGTGGAAAGATCCTTGGACTGTGGACAATGGGCCTAGTGTGTGTGTGGACAGGCCAAGAGGCTGGTTTGATAGGAGCAGAGTAAACCTGTGGAGAAGGCTTCCCTGGTGACTCAGTTCCCGGAGAATAGGAGATTTGAGCAAGGTTGATACAAGATTTGAGCCATGGAGTAACTAAGTAGATCTTCAGGGAAAAGTCTTCTGAGTGGAGGAACAGCCAGTGGAAAGATCCTTGGACTGTGGACAATGGGCCTAGTGTGTGTGTGGACAGGCCAAGAGGCTGGTTTGATAGGAGCAGAGTAAACCTGTGGAGAAGGCTTCCCTGGTGACTCAGTGGTAACGAATTCACCTGCAGTGCAGGAGATGCCAGTTCAATCCCTGAGTCTAGACAACCTCCTGGAGTAGGAAACAGCAATCCACCCCAGTATTCTTGCCTGGGAGACCCCATGGACAGAGGAGCCTGGTAGGCTACAGTCCATGGGGTCAAAAAAGAGTCAAACATGAGTTATCAATTAAAGATAACAACAAGCCCATGGGGAAGTAGTATTAGGGGAGGTCAGGGGTGGAAGGCAGATTGTAGGGACCACAGAGGTCATTGCAAGGCCTTGTGAGGAGTTTGGTTTTGCTCTGAGATGGGAGTCACTGCAGGGTTTTGAGCAGAAAAGTGATATAAGCTGACTCATGCCTTTATGAGCTCTCTGGCTGCTATGTGGAGCCTAGCCTCAGCTGACGGAGTCAAGGTCAGAAGCAAGAGACCAGTTGAAAGCCTGTTGCAGTATTCTGGGTTAGAGGTGACAGTAGCCTTGAAATAGCAGCTGGAGCTAAGGGCCTACCTTTCTCCTAACTTTCTCTCACCAGGTGATGGCCTGTCTTTTACCAGTGTTTCTAGAATCTCAGACAGCTGTTTGCCACGTGCAAGGTGGCCTTTTCTTTTCCCTCTGGACAGTGGGGCTTGGATTCTCACTCTTTCTCCCCTCAGCTTCCTACACACTCACCAACCCCAGCTCCTTCCTCTGTCTGGCCCACTTGCAGCCTAAGAATTGCCACAGAGGCCCACAAGGCTCACACTGGCCAGCCTTTCCCTGTGGGTTGTTATTTCCTCAGACACCTGTTTGCCCTGATATGTTGTGAAACAGAAAGGCTCGAGGTTGCCCATGGGTGGACTGGGGAACACTGTGGGGCTGCCACCCATGGTCCCAAAGCTAGGAGGATGACATGCCAGCTGTCAAGTTCCATTTCTTCTGGCCAGGAAATCGACGTCTGTCTCGTGGGAATAGGAGTGATCCAATAGTACAGCATGTGGGGAACTGAGTTGTAACAAGAGCAGTCCATAGATAACAGAGGAGAAGAAAGACACTCTGTTCAATGCACACTGGAGCCAAGCACTTAAGATCAGCACAAGTAACACTTACAAGGACTCTGCAGGTGACCGCCAACCTTCCTGGCTTCCCAGGTAAGAGAGATCCAAGGATAGAGCAGCCAGCAGTGAGTCTACTCAAGTTCTCCTCTGTTATGTGGATGCGGGTCTCCTCCAAAGCAGAAAGGTGCTTCACACCTGTAGAAGACAGTACTAGTTGTTATTTAGTTGCTAAGCTGTGTCTGACTCTTGCAGCTCCATGAACTGTGGCCTGCCAGGCTCCTCTGTCCATGGAATTCTCCAGGCAAGAATACTGGACTGAATTGCTATTTCTGTTTCCAGGAAGTCTTCAACCCCAACCCAGGAATTGAACCCTCATCTCCTTCACTACAGGCAGATTCTTTACCACTGAGCTACCTGGGAAGCCTCAGAAGACAGTACATTCCTTGCTGGAAAAAAAAAAAAAAAGAAATGATAAAACGAAAAGCTTGACTTCTCGGGCCTGGGCATGACTGAGACAATGAGTCAAACCAGCAACTCTCCAGGGCCTCCATCAATGCCAGGCCTCGTGTGCGTGTGGACTCTGAGCCAGGGCTTCCCACCACCTTGTGGGTGCTTCCCCTTGGCCCACAGAGGGAAGGGGTGTGTGTGAGCTTTCCCATGACACCAGACACAGCTAAGCAGAAATGGCACATGGCTTGGGGCTGGGAAGACATTTATGACAACTTGGCAATGGAATCCATCTGGCACTCCAGCTAGGAGTGGCAAGCTGGGGCAAGAGTCGGAGCTAATGATAAAGAGCTCCTTTTCATTGTGTGTAGCTAAGTCTTTCCCTCCCCACAAGGTTCAGGACTCATGGGCAAGTAGATTGGACCTGGGGTTCAGAAATGTGCTGAGAAGGTGGCACATAGGGAGCCCTGCCCTGTGTGTATTAGTCACCATAGGGTACTTGGGGCTAATTTGAACCTTGTCAGCATTTTAAAAACTGGTGATTCTCTCATACAGAATGTGCTCTTTCTCTCTTGCCAGAATCAGGAAAGGAGGCGAAGGAGCTGACAACTCTAAGAGGTTTTTTTCTTTCTTCTGCCTTAGGAGTTTTCTGAATACTGATAGAACTGTGGCTGGGATGGATAATTTTATGAGTCAACGTGGCTAAGCTATGATGACCAGTGGCCTTCTGAGCAAAGAGTGAGTTTCCCCAAAGAAGGAATTTGGCCTCCAGACTGGAACATAGGAATCTATTTGAGCTTACAGTTTTGGGGGCTCCAGTGGTATTTGAGAGGTGTCTACTGTTTCACTGCAGACTTGGAAAGGCAGACTTCACATGGTCAGGTTGGTAGGTCCAGGGCCAAGCAGCAAGGCTGCAGGGTCTCAGATACTCAGTTTTTGTAACAGGCTTTCATTTTGTGGAACAGAACTGATTGAGTACAAATGAATATGAGTGCTGGAGTTAAACAGCCCAGGGGTGTGTCTATGGCAGATCCCAGGCATTCTGGGAGCTTCAGTCCTCTAAGACGCTTAGATTATGTTGGGGTGTCCATACATTTCTCTGTGGAGCACCAACCTTTCTATTTATTGTCACTACATGGAACCTATATCTTGTAAGATTTTATTCACCAAACATGCAGAGTATATGTACTTTCTAGACAGCATATTGCAAAACAGAGACATCACTTTGTGAACAAATGTCCATATAGTCAAAGCTATGCTTTTTCCAGTGGTCATGTACGGATGTGAGAGTTCGACAATAAAGGAGGCTGAGCACCAAAGAGATGATGCTTTTGAACTGTGGTGTTGGAGAAGACTCTTGGGAGTCACTTGGAAAGCAGGGAGATCAAACCAGTCAATCTTAAAGGAAATCAACTCTGAATAATCATTGAAAGGACTGAATAAACAAGGATATCATAGTCATCAGCAATTACAGCCCTCCATTGTGAGCTTCTGAGCCCTAAAGTGAAGTGTGTGTCACTCTGTCATGTCTGACTTTTTGTGACTCCATGGACTGTAGTCTGCCTGGCTCCTCTATCCATGGGATTTTCCAGGCAAGAATGCTGGAGTGGGTTGCCGTTTCCTACTCTAGGGGATATTCCCAACCCAAGGATAGAACCTGGGTCTCCCACATTGAAGGCAGATTCTTTATCATCTGAGCCACGAGAGAAGCCCATTTAAACCCTAAGGGCACTCAAAAAGGAGACAAATACCTGCCATCCAGCAGCTACCAGACTGCAGCCACTCCCTATGGTGAGCGTCATGGAAGCTCGGGATGTGAAAAACACAGGAAACTGTCCAAGAGAGCTGAGATGCATGTGAAAGGAATGATTTCAGTGAGCCCAGGCTCTTGAATCTTCTGTACATAGAAAAGTGTTAAATTCCTTAACTTGGGATATCTGGTTCTCCTTAATTAGGAATAATTTTTGGATATTCAGACTTACCTACCTTTTGTTGCAAAACCTCTGTATAACCTGGTTCCTCCCCTTGCCTCCTTGGGAACAGCTCTCTCGGAGTCACTTGAGATGCTATCTCCCAGGCATGAATCTTAAGAATTTCCACTGAATAAAACATAACTCTTAACTTTTAGGTTAGGACTATTTTTTAAGTCAACAGCCGTAGGCCCAGGGGTGAAGCCATTCTAGGGCCTGCAGGCGGACCCATCCATTGGGACAGGATACTCCTTTCTCACAGCTCAAATGGCCTTCCAGGCTGGGGTCAGTTTTTAAAAGGGCCATCACTGAAGAAAAGAAACCATCAACTTGAAAGAATGCAACCGTGATAGTCATGATGAAATGGCCTGAGGCTCAGAGAGGAGAGGAACCGACAGCAGTCCTCACTGCTAGACACAGGATGCCAAGAAGGAGTGAGAGGAGGAGATGTTAAAAGCCCCACCAAGAGCTCTCTGAGGGACTCCAAGGCCCTGAACTGTTGCAATGGAGCAAGATTACGTGGAGCTAAGGCCAAGAACAGTGGTCAGCTATGGCAACGCAGATCACAGTCCTGCACTCAGAGAAAGAGGCCAGAATAAACACAAGGCTGTGGTCTGCAGAGCTGAGGCTGTCCATAGAAAACCCCCTGTACTCCTCAAGGGCAGAATTTTTCTAGACCTTCAAAATAGTTTTCGTGTACACTTAAATTATAATAGCACCCAGAACAAGAGCTGGTGGATGAAGCAAGATGGTAAATATTTGTTGGATGGGTGGCTGGATGATGGAAGGGAAAGTAAATTGCTACTACAGGGTATCACAGAGGTAACTGGGTCTTAGAAAGTGACACCAAAATAGTATCACTCAGGCAGTCATTTCCTCAACCAAGAGTTTGAAAAGACAGTTTCAGTGGCAAAGTAGGACAAATGCAGATTCAAAGAGGGAAGCAGCCTGGGGACTTCCCACGTGGCCCAGTGCTTAAGACTGCGCTTTCACTGCGGGGCGTGCAGGTGTGAACACTGATCTGGGAAACTAAGGTCCTACATGCCAGGCAGTGCACCCAATAAATATATAAATAGCGTGTTTTAAGATCAAAGAGGGAAGCAGCTTGCAAATACATGAAGGGAAGCCTCCTTGGCTCTGATTCAGCGGCACCCTGTTCCTTGACTAGGTACCACTTTAGGGAATAATCAGGGCAGGGTGTCAGCATCCATATGTTCAAGTGAACACCGGAAGCTTAAAGTCCTAAAGGACTTTAGCCGTCCTGAAAGGGAGCTTTTGCACTCCCCAAACTATTTCAATAGTTCTGCTATCCTTGCAGCAAATTTACATTGATTCAATGAAGTTCATAAGGGCCAAATATGCTGGTAATCACAAAAATGTAATCAGGCTAAATGCCTCTGTTAAAGGACAGAGTCTGAGTTTCTTTTTTAAAAATATACAACTTAATATATTATACAGGGAAGCCTGGCATGCTGTAGCCCATGGGGTCACAAAGAGTTGGACATGACTGAGTGACTGAACTGAGCTGAATGTACTATAATGGAGCTTCTCTGTGGTTCAGCAGTAAAGAATCCTCCTGCCAATGCAGGAGACTAGGGCCCCATCCCTGGATCTGGAAGATTCCCTTGGAGGAAAGCATGGCAACCCACTCCAGTATTCTTGCCTGGAGAATCCCATGGACACAAGAGCCCGGCGGACTGCAGTCTATAGGGTTGCAGAGAGTCGGACATCACTGAAATGACCGAGCGCATACACATGCGATGTATTACAGTGCGTGCATCTAAAAATAACTAGTGAAAAATGAAAAGTAAAATATTAGAAAATTATGATAGGCAAAAGTTCACAGAGAAGCAACTGTGGCAACATTGTCTTCCCAGAGGACTCGATGGTAAAGCATCTGCCTGCTAAAGCAGGAGACACAGAAGACACAGGTTTAATTTCCGGATCAGGAAGATTCCCTGAAGAAGGAAATGGCAACCCACTCCCGTATTCCTGCCTGGAAAAATCCCATGGACAGAGGAGCCTGGTGGGCTGCAGTGCACAGGACCACAGAGAGTTGGACACGGCTGAGCACACACATAAAGCAATATTAATATCAAGTACCGAATTTCACCATAGAGTTGCCTCTTTGCTAATGATTGCAATTTTATCATCACAATGAGGTGTCAACACTGGTCATCTCCTGCTACAATAAATTAATACATGTAACACCATCACTTAGTGAAAATAAATAAAATGAAATTAATAAATATATATAAAATAATAGAAAGATTTGTTGTTGTTCAGTTGCTCAGTCATGTTCAACTCTTTGTGACCCCATGGACTGCAGCATGCCAGAATTTCCTGTACTCCACTATCTCCTAGAGTTTGCTCAAACTCATGTGCAGTGATACCATCCAAACATCTCATCCTCTGTCATCTCCTTCTCTTCCTGCTTTCAATCTTTCCTGGTATCAGGATCTTTTCTTCTAGCACCACGATTCGAAAGCATCAGTTCTTTGGCCCTCAGCCTTCTTTATGTTCCAGCTCTCACATCCATACATGAGTACTGGAAAAACCATGCCTTTGACTGCATGGACCTTTGTTGGCAAAGTGATGTCTCTGCTTTTAAAAATGCTGTCTACATTTGTTATAGCTTTTCTTCCAGGAGCAAGAATCTTTTAACTTCATGGCTGCAGTCACCGTCCACAGTAATTTTGGAGCTCAGGAAAATAAAATCTGTCACTGCTTCCACTTTTTTCCTCTCTGATTGCCATGAGAAGTGGTCAGAAAATTGGAATCAGTCCTCTAGGCCAGGAGCACTGGGTGTGAGGGAGAAAGTGAGTTGGGAAGGCAGCAAAGGTAAGCTGGGCTGAGACAAAGAAGCAGATTCTCATTCTCACTCCTGTGACAGTCCCATCCCAATAGGAATTCATAATCCTCTCCTCAGATCTCCTTCTAGGAGTACTTTCTGCTTGAACCCCTAGCAGGTGAGTGGAATAGATGGACACCCTTTAAGTCACTTACCCTTGTCCTATTCCATCTCAAGGAACCGCAGCCCAGTTCCCAGAAATTCATGTCGCGAAATCATGTGGAACAAGTGATGCTGGGAAAACTGGTCAACCACTTGTAAAAGAATGAAACTAGAACATTTCTAACACCACACACAAAAATAAACTCACAATGGATTAAAGATCTAAACGTAAGACCAGAAACTATAGGAGAACATAGGCAAAACACTCTCCGACATAAATCACAGCAGGATCTTCTACAACCCACCTCCCAGAATTCTGGAAATAAAAGCAAAAATAAACAAATGGGACCTAATTAAAAGTAAAAGATTCTGCACACCAAAGGAAACTATAAGCAAGGTGAAACGACAGCCTTTGGAATGGGAGAAAATAATAGCAAATAAAGCAACTGACAAACAACTAATCTCAAAAATATACAAGTAACTACAGCAGCTCAATTCCAGAAAAATAAACGACCCAGTCAAAAAATGGGCCAAAGAACTAAATAGACATTTCTCCAAAGAAGACATACAGATGGCTAAGAAACACATGAAAAGATGCTCAACATCACTCATTATCAGAGAAATGCAAATCAAATCCACAATGAGGTACCATTTCATGCCAGTCAGAATGGCTGTGACCCAAAAGTCTACAAGCAATAAATGCTGGAGAGGGTATGGAGAAAGGGAACCCTCTTACACTGTTGGTGAGAATGCAAACTAGTACAGCCACTATGGAGAACAGTGTGGAGATTCCTTAAAAAACTGAAAATAGAACTGCCTTATGACCCAGCAATCCCACTGTTGGGCATACACACCAAGAAAACCAGAATTGAAAGAGACACGTGTACCCCAATGTTCATCACAGCACTGTTAATAATAGCCAGGACATGGAAACAACCTAGATGTCCATCAGCAGATGAACAGATAAGAAAGCGGTGGTACATATACACAATGGAGTATTACTCAGCCATTAAAAAGAATACATTTGAATCAGTTCTAATGAGGTGGATGAAACTGGAGCCTATTATACAGAGTGAAGAAAGCCAGAAAGAAAAAATACCAATACAGTATACTAACACATATACATGGAATTTAGAAAGATGATAACGATAACCCTATATGCGAGACAGCAAAAGAGACACATATGTATAGAACAGTCTTTTGGACTCTGCAGGAGAGGGCGAGGGTGGGATGATTTGGGAGAATGGCATTGAAACATATATAATATCATATAAGAAATGAATCACCAGTCTAGGTTCGATGCAGGAGACAGGATGCTTGGGGCTGGTGCACTGGGATGACCCAGAGGGATGGTATGGGGAGGGAGTGGGAGGGGGGTTCAGGATGGGGAACACGTGTACACTCGTTGCAGATTCACGTTGATGTATGGCTAAACCAATACAGTGCTGTAAAAAAGAAAATCATGTGGATGCTCTCGTTTCAATTCTGTGAGAGCAACCACGTGAGAGAGAAGGGCTGGAAAGCCTTTACGTAAAAGGTGGTAATTATGTTAGGGGGATGGGTTTGCAGGTGGATATTCTTGTCTCTGTATTACGTGGGTCTTTTTGTTTGTTTGATTTTACTGACTTTAAAATTATATTTAAAAAGAATTATATTTGAATTACATTGAAGAAGACCTCCGACAGACATCCTGAGTCTAATTTCTAGGTCACAGCCACAGAAACTCATCTCCCAGGAGGAACTGGTCTCGGTAGGTAATATATTAGCAGAGGCTCTATTAGGAAATGATAAGGCCACATCCTGCGGCCTCTGGAAATATAGGTGATTTCTCTGCCGATGGCAAGGAGTGTTATCCTCCGGCAGCCTAATGAATTTGCTCTTTTCTCATTCACGGCTCTGTTAGGGTGTCTCATTTGTGGTGGTTGCTATTTCAGAAAATGGAAGGAGATTCAGCAACGCTGTTTGCAATGTGGCTACAGAATTCCCTGCTGGCCCAGGTTCCCAGAGAGCTGTGTGTCCAGCATACAATGTCCTTTGTTTAAGCATCTGCATCTTTCCCTCCAGCAGGCTGTCAGCTCCAGGGAAGCAATCACTGCCCCACTCTCTCACAGCCCAGGAATCGAAGCACAATTTGGCCTCTTTGTCATTTTCAGAAATCAAATCTGCCCAGGGACCAGGTTCCAGCAGCAGATGTTTTTGTTTTATGTTTTATTTAAAGATATTTAATTTTGAGCCTTGTGTATTTCCTGTGTGTATGTGTTTTGTAGAGCAGACTGTGTGCATGTCTAAAACACCACTGATTTATGTATAGCAGTCATTTAATTAGTAGCCAGTGCTTTCACAAATTTTAAGACTCATTAAAATCAATTAAATATTAATACAATCGGATAAATTCAAATTATTAGTTATTATGTTTATTATTCTACCTAAAAAATAACAAATATACTTCAGATATACCAAATATTTACTTCACGGCAAGCTTTGTGCCAAATGGTTGGCATCCACTTTCTCTTTAAACTTCATCAGAATCTTATCTTATGAAGTAGATAAAGAAATATAATATCTACTTTATGAATGAAGTTTCAGAGGGGTAATGACTTGCCCAAGTTTTCAGGACCAATGAATAGGGAGCTAAGACTTTAACTCAGGTGTGTTTGGTGCTCCAGAATATACATGAACTATAATCTATGTGATGTTACATGTGCGTATGTGCGCAGTCGTTTAGTCATGTCCAACTCTTTGAGACCCCCCATGGACTTTAGCCTGCCAGGATCCTCTTTCTATGGAATTTACCAGGCCAGAAATACTGGAGTGGGTTGCTATTTCCTCCTCCAAAGGATCTCCTGGCCCAGGGATCGAGCCTGAACCTCCTGAACTGGCAGGTGGGTTCTTTACCACTGAGCCACCAGGGAATCTGATATCACATGTTGTATGTGCATATATGTGTGTACGCCTTTGTTGTTATTGTTTAGTTGTTAAGCCGTGTTCAATTCTTTTGCAACCCATGGGTTGTAACCCCCCAGGCTCCTCTGTCCATGGAATGTTCCAGGTAAGAAATACCAAAGTAGGTTGCCGTTTCCTTCTCTAGGGAATCTTCCCAACCCAGGGGTTGAACCAGTGCCTCTTACGTTGGAAGGCAGATTCTTTACTGCTGAGTCACCAGAGAAGTCCCCTGTTTACCTTTATACCATGTTATCTGTATGTGGCATCTGAACTTTCAAATCACGTTTTCTCTCTCTCTCCCTGTCTCCTCTCTTAGTTTTCCTCTGTGCTACTTCTAATTGTTGACTAAGCTTGTTGTTCAAGTGTGATCTGGGTGGTCAGAATGTCAGAGCACACTCATCTGGACCCGTACAGCTCATGTAGACCCGAAGTGAACACAGCTTCGATCCTGACGCCAGAAGATGCGGGTTTATGTTTTGCCTCTGCTGTTCTCTAGTTGCATGTCCTTGGGTAAGTCCCAGAGACTCTCGGAGCCTCAACTTCTAGTCTCATGGGCTAGCTGGTACCTATAGCAGCTGATGGTGTGTGTCACCAGCAGAGCTGTTGGAAGGTTGACTTCTGAGGATGGATGTGAAAGCCCTTTATGAGCTGCAAAGCATCATCGTCCCTCTTTGGGCCACTTGTCCTCTGTGATAAGGATCTGTCTTTCAGGAGAGACAGGGAAGTAAGGGAAAAACAGAAATAACTGCAGAGCCAGCCTCACAGAGCAGAAGGATTTAGAAAAGGTCACATGGGATCTAGCCAGAGAATCCAGGAACCAGGATTAGCATCAACCCAAGGTGGGGGCACCTATTTTTCCTACTTCAAGAATTTGTCATCATAACAGCTTCACCAAACCTGCCATAACGGATTAATTTCTTTCTGTCCTGTCTCTCCACCCTGTGGCCCTTGCCACCTCCTAGCTTTTGCTGTTTTAATTTCCTGCTTACAGCTGTCTCTTCTAAGTTATTCTGCTTTTGTCTCTGTTAAGGACCACTGCCTCTTTCTATAGGCCTGTCCCTCAAACTGCCGAGGAAGAAGATTCAGTTCCTTAGCATTAGTGTGCTGATAAATATTTAATAACTGGCTATCTGTAGGGAGTTGGGGTAGGGGAAAATTCTGATTTGTAGTGTTTGCCAATTTCTATGGTGCAGATATTTCCACTATGGTTGACTTCAAGCTATTGACACAGTGTCACCTGGCTCCTCAAATCCTAAAAATTGGATCCCGTGAGTTTCTGGTCAGTCTAGGGATTGGCTGGCCTGGAACTGGATTCCCATCCTGGTCCATTTATACTGTGGTCATGGTATCAGGAACACCATGAACCTTTCTCAGAAAGTCCTTCGGTAAGAGGGAGTTTCCAGCGTATAATACACTCTAAGATAAATATTATTTGTTTAATTATTAGTTTACAGATGTCTCTGAGATCTTAACAGATTAAGAGGAAGCTACAAAAATATAAATGAGGAAATGACGAATGCTCTAAGAGAGGTGTAAAAAAATAGGAAATAGGGGTTCAGAAACAAGAAATGTCACATACAGGTAGAACAGAAGGAAAGGCTTTTCGGATCCTGTACTGTTTAAACTGAGCCTCTTAAGGATGGCAGGACTTGGAGATGCAGACTTGGAGAAGAAGGTGCTCAGGACACAAAGAACAAGAGCTGGAATAACACATGGGCTGGAAAAGGATAAGTAGTAGGTATATGAAGGGGAACAGAATGTGATTATATTATCAAGGAAAGTCATAGAGGGCCTTTGGTGTCAAAATGAAGTGGCTGGAATACACTACATGACTTTTCTGTGTTGCTGTCACCAAATGAAAATGAAATATACAGAGGATGAGATAGTTGGATGGTATCACCAACTCAATGGACATGAGTTTGAGCAAGTGCTGGGAGTTGGTGATGGACAGGGAGGCCTGGTGTGCTGAATCTGTGGGTTTGCAAAGGGTCGGACACGACTGAGCAGCTGAGCTGATAAGTTTATATGGCTGTTACCTATACCATTATGTGAGTCTCTTGGAGTAGAATATCAAAAGCTTATGACAATAAGCCTGTGCTAAGGTTCTTGACCTTCTTCATCCTTTTAAATAGCTGATCTTACTATTTATATTAATTTCTTGCTCTAAGTAGTGTCAACAACATGAGGCAGATTGTTGGTGAGAATAACACTGGGGTGAATCAGGAGACCTGAGTCCTACGCTTTGCTTTGTCACCAACTCAAGGAGTGACCTGGGGAAGGTTGTCTCTTTGCCAGCCTTGGTAACCTTGTATCTGTCTTCTTGCTAGGTGGTTATTTTATTGTTGCTGTCCTAGCCTCTCCAAGTCCATAATCAAACACACTTGATCTCTCCAATTCATTTCCAATAAAGTCATTCATTTTTGGGTGCTGGCAAATAGTAAAGACCCCCATGCCTTTGTCATGTATAAACTCCTTTGGGAAAATAGCTACTACTGGATGCACTGTCAAGATTCATGTGTGATGCTGAAGGAGAATTCTGGTTAACTGAATTTTTTGTTGTTAAAGTGAAAATTAATCAGAAAAACCTGTGTAAACCCTTGTGCTCAGTCCTCTGTCACAGCTGACTCTTTGCAGCCCCATGAACTGTAGCCTGCCAGGCCCCTCTGTCCATGGAATTCTCCAGGCAAGAATGCTAGAGTGGGTTGCCATTTCCTTCTCCAGGGGGTCTCTCTGACTCAGGAATTGAACATGCATTTCTTCCTGCAATATCTTCCTGCATTGGCAGGCAGATTCTTTACCACTGTTGCCACCTGAGAAGTCCATATAAATCCTTGGTGTTAGCAATATGTCTTAAGCATACTAGTTCACTTTTTGTGATCTAAGAAACACATTAAAAAAAAAAAAGAAACCAAGTATGAATGATTATGTATATACCAGCTTCTGAGATAATCACTATAACTCATCATCATTATTATCATCATAGCTATTGAAAATCTATTCCCTGTCGGGTACTGTTCTGAGAGCTTTGCATGCATAATTTCATTCAAGACTCCCAAGAAATATAAAACCTAGACTTGTGGTGTGTTGAATGGTGGTCCCCCAAAAGATATGTCCATATCCTAATTCCGGGAGCCCATGAATGTGAACTTATTTGACAAAAAAAAAGTCTTTATAGATGTAATTGAGTTAAGGATCTTGAGTTGAGGATATTATCTGGATTATAAAGATGGACCATAAATCCAGTGAAAAATGTCCTTATAAGAGACACCCAGAGGGAAGACACAGAAGAGGAAAAATCCTGTGGCACTGAAGGCAGAGTGATGTGGCCATGGGCCAGGGGACACCCTGTGCCACTAGGAGCTAAGGAGGCAAAGAACAGATTGTCGCTTCCAAACTTCAGAGGGAGAACAGCCCTCCTGACACCTTAATATCAGACATCAGGCCTTCAGAACTGGAAGAGAGTAAGTAAATCTCTGTTATTTAAGGTCACTGAGTTTGTGGTAATGTGCTCTTACAGCAGGTGGAAGAAACCAATATACTTTTTTTTTTTAAGCATAAAATGTTTAATGTCCTCCCTGTGCCACTAGGAGCTAAGGAGGCAAAGAACAGATTGTCGCTTCCAAACTTCAGAGGGAGAACAGCCCTCCTGACACCTTAATATCAGACATCAGGCCTTCAGAACTGGAAGAGAGTAAGTAAATCTCTGTTATTTAAGGTCACTGAGTTTGTGGTAATGTGCTCTTACAGCAGGTGGAAGAAACCAATATACTTTTTCTTTTAAGCATAAAATGTTTAATGTCCTTAAGAAAGAAAGATAAACAATAGCCTATGTGAAGATAGCTCCTTAAAATTTTTTTTTTACTTGGAAAATAATTGTTTTACAATATTGGGCTGACTTCTGCCAAACAACACTGTGAGTCAGCCCCAAGTACAAATACGTCCCCCCGTCCTGAGCCTCCTCCCTGGCCCTCTTCATCCCACCCCCCTAGGTTGCCACCGAGCACTGGGCTGAGCTCTCTGTGCTCATATAGCAGCTTCCCACTGGCTGCCTATTTTATGCATGGTAGTGTCAGCTATGGAGAGGGCGATGGTGCCCCACTCCAGCACTCCTGCCCGGAGAATCCCACGGATGGAGGAGCCTGGGGGGCTGCAGTCCATGGGGTCGCTAAGAGTCAGACACGACTGAACGACTTCACTTTAATTTTTCACTTTCACGCACTGGAGAAAGAAATGGCACCCCACTCCAGTGTTCTTGCCTGGAGAATCCCAGGGGCGGGGGAGCCTGGTGGGCTGCCATCCGCGGGGTTGCACAGCATCGGACACAATTGAAGCGACTCAGCAGCAGCAGCAGCAGCGGCAGCGTCAGCTTTACTCTTTCAATTCGTCCCACCCTCTCCTTCCCACACTGTGTCCAAAGTCTGTTCTCTATGTTAGCATCTCGATTCCTGCTCTACAGATAGATTCACTGATATTATTTTTTTCTAGATTCCATACATAGGCATTAATACTTGAAACTCATTTTTGTCTTTCTGACTTACTTCACTTTGTATGACAGGCTCTGGGTTTATCCACATCCCTGGAACTGACTCCAGTGCATTCCTTTTCATGACGGAGTAATATTCCATTGTATATACATATCACAACTTCTTTATCCCTTCATCTGCTGATGGACATCTAGGTTGCTTTCATGTCCTGGCTATTGTAAATAGTGCTGCTATGGACATTGGGGTGCATGCATCTTTTCAGTTATGGTTTTCTCAAGGGAAGTCAAAGCATAAAAGGGACAATTACACTTACCTAAGGTCCCATATTTGGTAGATGACATTATATGACACTAACTCAGGCAGCTTTAGAACTTGCTTTCAACTTTAGTAGAATATTGTATCTCATAACTCTGTCTTCACAGAGATAAACTACCAGTTATATTATACTCCAAAATTTTCTTTGAAAATATGGTGCAAATATAAAAGGCTATAGGAGCATATGAGGGTACATGCAAAAGTTACATATTCCCAACTTTAGGGGAGGAGAAGGCAATGGCACCCCACTCCAGTACTCTTGCCTGGAAAATCCCATGGACAGAAGAGTCTGATGAGCTGCAGTCCATGGGGTCGCTGAGGGTTGGACACAACTGAACAACTTCACTTTCACTTTTCACTTTCATGCACTGGAGAAGGAAATGGCAACCCACTCCAGTGTTCTTGCCTGGAGAATCCCAGGGACGGGGGAGCCTGGTGGGCTGCTGTCTGTGGGGTCGCACAGAGTTGGACATGACTGAAGTGACTTAGCAGCAGCAACAACTTTAGGGGAATGATTACTAGGAAAGTCATCCTAGAAGAGACAGTGGATATTGGGCTACTTTTGATGATGAAGATACTTCTCTAGATTATAAGTGGGGTAGGTTTTCCTAGGAGATTCCCAGGTAGGTCAATGGAAAGAATACTCTTGCTATTGCAGGAGACATGGGTTCAAACCCTGAGCCAGAAAGATCTTCTTGAGAAGGAAATGGCAACCCAGTCCAATATTCTTGCCTGGAAAATCCCAGTGACAGAGGAGCCTGGTGGGTTACAGTCCATGGGGTCACAGAGAGTAGGACATGGCTTAGTGACTAAAGAATAGCAACAAGTTTTCCAAGCAAAAACAATGGAAAAGCTCAAAGCACCTTTCAGTTTCAGTTCAGTTGCTCAGTCATGTCTGACTCTTTGGACCCCATGAACTGCAGCACGCCAGGCTTCCTTGCCCATCATCAACTCCCAGAGCTTACTCAAACTCATGTCCATTGAGTCGGTGATGCCATCCAACCATCTCATCCTCTGTCGTCCCCTTCTCTTCTCGCCTTCAATCTTTCTCAGCATCAGGATCTTTTCAAATGAGTCAGCTCTTCTCATCATGTGGCCAAAGTACCTTTCAGTTCAGTTCAGTTCAGTCGCTCAGTCGTGTCCAATTCTTTGCGACCCCATGAATCGCAGCACGCCAGGCCTCCTGTCCGTCACCAACTCCCAGAGTTCACTCAGACTCATGTCCATCGAGTCTGTGATGCCATCCAGCCCATCTCATCCTCTGGGGTCCCCTTCTCCTCCTGCCCCCAATCCCTCCCGGCATCAGAGTCTTTGCCAATGAGTCAACTCTTTGCATGAGGTGGCCAAAGTGCTGGAGTTTCAGCTTTAGCATCATTTCTTCCAAAGAAATCCCAGGGTTGATCTCCTTCAGAATGGACTGGTGGGATGTCCTTGCAGTCCAAGGGCCTCTCAAGAATCTTCTCCAACACCACAATTCAAAAGCATCAATTCTTTGGCGCTCAGCTTTCTTCACAGTCCAACTCTCACATCCATACATTACCACTGCACACACCATAGCCTTGACTTGACGGACCTTTGTTGGCAAAGTAATGTCTCTGCTTTTCAACATGCTGTCTAGGTTGGTCATAACTTCTCCTCCAAGGAGTAAGCGTCTTTTAATTTCATGGCTGCAGTCACCATCTGCAGTGATTTTGGAATGCCCAAAAATAAAGTCTGGCACTGTTTCCACTGTTTCTACTGTTTCCCCAACTGTTTTACCAGACCACCTGACCTGCCTCTTGAGAAATCTATATGTAGGTCAGGAAGCAACAGTTAGAACTGGACATGGAACAACAGACTGGTTCCAAATAGGAAAAGGAGTTTGAGTCAACTCTTTGCATGAGGTGGCCAAAGTGCTGGAGTTTCAGCTTTAGCATCATTTCTTCCAAAGAAATCCCAGGGTTGATCTCCTTCAGAATGGACTGGTGGGATGTCCTTGCAGTCCAAGGGCCTCTCAAGAATCTTCTCCAACACCACAATTCAAAAGCATCAATTCTTTGGCGCTCAGCTTTCTTCACAGTCCAACTCTCACATCCATACATTACCACTGGAAAAACCATAGCCTTGACTTGACGGACCTTTGTTGGCAAAGTAATGTCTCTGCTTTTCAACATGCTGTCTAGGTTGGTCATAACTTCTCCTCCAAGGAGTAAGCGTCTTTTAATTTCATGGCTGCAGTCACCATCTGCAGTGATTTTGGAATGCCCAAAAATAAAGTCTGGCACTGTTTCCACTGTTTCTACTGTTTCCCCAACTGTTTTACCAGACCACCTGACCTGCCTCTTGAGAAATCTATATGTAGGTCAGGAAGCAACAGTTAGAACTGGACATGGAACAACAGACTGGTTCCAAATAGGAAAAGGAGTACGTCAAGACTGTGTATTGTCACCTTGCTTATTTAACTTCTATGCAGAGTACATCATGAGAAATGCTGGTCTGGAAGAAGCACAAGCTGGAATCAAGATTGCTGGGAGAAATATCAACAGTGTCAGATATCAGTTGACACCACCCTTATGGCAGAAAGTGAAGAGCAACTAAAAAGCCTCTCGATGAAAGTGAAAGTGGAGAGTGAAAAAGTTGGCTTAAAGCTCAACATTCAGAAAGCACCTTTAGGGTATTGCAATAGTTAGTCATGGGCTGTGGTGCCAGTGAAGTTGCTTAGTCATGTCCAACTGTTTGTGATTCCATGGACTGTAGCCTACCAGGCTCCTCCATCTATGGAATTTTCCAGGCAAGAATACTGGAGTCAATTGGCATTTCCTTCTGCAGGGATATTCCTGACCCAGAAATCGAACCCAGGTCTCCCGCATTGCTGGCAGACGTTTTACTATCTGAGCTACAAGGGAAACCCAATGGCCTGAGGAGTTTTGGGAAATGAAAAATGAAATGTGAAAAATGTCTTTACGAGAGACATAGAAATGGAAGATACAGAAGAGGAATAGACCCCATGGCATTGGAGGCAGAGACTGCAGTGATGTGGCCTTGAGTCCGAGAACACCTCATGCCACCAGGAGCTGGAGGAGGTGAGGTGGAGAACGGCCGATGGTGGGTCTCATGTACCAGCCTAGAGACTGTAGACGCTTCCGGCAGTTGCAAAGACTGGATAACTTGGTGCAGGTGATTCTGTAATCTGATCTGTCCCTTACAGACTCCAGTGGGAACCATCCTGGAGGGTAGACCAGAGTGGGCTAAGAGCAAAGTCACACCATCCTACAGCATTAGAAGGGATTGTGTTAGATCACTGGAGACAGTTTGGTGATGGAGGGGAGAAAGCAGGGTGAGCAGAGATTATTAGGATGTGACGTGACTAGGATTCAATGACTAACAGGATGTCAAAGGCAAAAAGAAGGCAGAGCATAGGCTGCCTCACAGGTTTCAGGTTTGAAACCCGAAGTAAGAAATGAAGGAGGGTATACTCCTGGGGTGGAGGCAGGGTGGAGAGGGAGATAGTGGATGTGAATATATAGTTCACTGATGGCCGAGGGCCTCCTCATGGTTTTTATCATGAATGTGTGGACATATGCTCACTGATCCTGGCTCTGGAATTACACTGGAGTACATATGGAATTTGCAATGTGCTCCAAGAGGAGGAAGAAGAGAGGAACTAACAGTGACTACATCCTACAGGTTGGGTGTCGAATTTGCATTGTTTTACATTATCGCAAAGTAAGACTTCCAGATAAATGTTGTCCACATTTGATAAACGCGGAAGGCAATTAGCAGGTTAAAATTATTAAGTAATTGGACCAAAGTCTGGGGAGCTGTGAGTTTAGACTCCATCTTCTTTCTTGCTGCCTTGTGGACACAGAGGCAGAGTGTTCTCTGACTCACACCTCCCCCATGTATTAGTCTGACCTTTGGAAATTGGCTCGACCTCTCTATCCCTCAACTTTAGCCTCTGTCAAAAGGGGATAAAAATAAAAGGTGCCTGCTTACCTGAACTCAAGTGTCTGTGTATAAAATATCTTCAAATGGTAGAAGCCTAGAAAAATATGAGTAACTATTTGTGTGATTAGCCTAGACTTTTCAAAAACACTTTTTCGAGATACTCTCTGACTTCAGCAAGTTTTCTTGTGATTTTTCTGCTTCTTCCCTAAAAGTCTACTAGCATAAAATTTCTAGTTAACAGAGTTTCAAAAATCGAGGCTTACTTAAATATTCATACCCAAGCAGTTTTAAGTGTGATTCTCTAAAATCTTATAAAAACTCAGTCCATTGATAATTGATTTTTGTTGGCCATATGAACATCAGACCTCTCCATTTACCCCATCAGAGGCATCCAGTGACAGACATACCTTCCAGTAAACTTGGAGGTGATATTAGAAGAAGCTTCTAGCACCTCTGCTGAGCAAGACAGATTTGGCTCCTTGCAGAATGTAAGTACCTACTGGTTGTGCATTAATTCTCAGTAATTCTGCAGAATCCAGGATCTAGCCCAGCCCTGTGTCTTCAATGTAGAAAATAGGTTTTCACTATGCAATTTTCTCAGCTCTACAACAATAGGGTGGTTTGGTTCATCTTTAACCTTTATACAATTCTAAGACTATATATTTTTTCTTACCTGGAAAAGCCCAGAATGCAAAAAAGAAAGAGAACTATAAAAATAGCCAAAGAGACAAAAGATAGTAGCACTTTTCAAAGGCATGGGTGTGTTTGTGTGTGTGTGATGTGAAGTAACATCGTCTGCTGTTACATCTTTAAAAAATGGTGTAAAGAGGTAACAGAGCAGAAATGTCAAGAAGACAGTTGTATAATTAGCAGAGCAAGCCTTTTTTCTCGGAGGACAATTCTGCTGAAATCTCTATAAGGATGATGAAGACTGGAGCACACAGTGGAAGAGAAATTAGCCTGGGAACTGGGGTAACTTTTTTTTTTTTGGTCTTAAACTAGTTAGCTTTGGGCTTTAATAACATGCAACTGAAAGCTTCCCAAGGCTGCTCTAGTGGCTGTGTAGGGAAGAGGATTAGGAAAAATAAAAGAGTGCATTTCCACTCTGTGCCAGTCACTTCAGTCATGGCTGACACTTTGCGATCCTATGGACTGTAGCCCACCAGGCTGCTCTATCCATGGGATTTTTTAGGGGAG
The DNA here is from genome assembly GCA_006408675.1 of Madoqua kirkii. Taxonomy (NCBI): domain Eukaryota; kingdom Metazoa; phylum Chordata; class Mammalia; order Artiodactyla; family Bovidae; genus Madoqua; species Madoqua kirkii. The sequence continues at coordinate 26,444 of SJYC01058274.1, read as the reverse complement.
AACAGAGGAGGGAGTGTGTTGCTATGTCCTCTTTCACGGGATCTTCCTGACCCAGGGATTGAACCCACATCTCTTACGTCTCCTTCATTGGCAGGCAGGTTTTTTTTTTTTCTTTCTTTTTTTTTTTTTTACCACTAGTGCTACCTGAGCAACCATTTACACTCTTGCCAGAAAAAAATAAATCTTTTCTTAAAACTCTATTGGAGTATAGTCGCTTTACAGTGTTGTGTATGTGTCTGCTGTACAGCAAAGCAAAGCAACTGTATGTATACATATGTTCCCTCTTTCTTGGATTTCCTTCCATTTAGGTCATTAGAGAAAGAAATCTTATGAATAGTTGTAATGCAGTAGAATAAGTCATCTCCATCTTGTTGTTGATATTCAATCGCTAAGTTGCGTACAGCTCTTTATAACCCTGTAGACAGTGGACACTGGGCTTCCCTGTTCTTCACTCTCTCCCAGGGTTTGCTAAAACTCATGTCTATTGAGTTGGTGATGCCATCCTACCATCTTATCCTCTGCGACCCCCTTCTCCTTTTGCCGTCAATCTTTCCCCGCGTCAGGGTCTTTTCCAATGAATTAGACCTTTGGGGGCTAATTGTCCAGGTAGAAATCTCCCATTAGCTTAGCCTGGCTTGTTGTTCACTATGGAAGCCTGGGTAAAGGCGTGATCAGTCGCTAGCCATCAGTCTCAGTGTTTAGGACACTGTGATATTCAAAGTCATTGCTCTCGTTTTCCCCACTCACCGTCTCCCACCTGAAATCCCATCCGCCTCACTCCTGAGCTGAGGACTCAGTCCCCCTGTCACGGACTCCACAGCATCTTCTCTGGCAGCTCTTATCTGTCAAGACTGTTTTCTCTGATCCAGCAGGTCTTTACAGATCACCAGCTCACCACAGCTCACTGCGCCTGAATCTCATTCAATCCCTTTTCCAGGCCATTTGCCTCCCAGAATGTCTGTCTCGTGTTTTCCTTCTCTTTCTCATCACCGCCTTAGTTCAGACATTCGTTTCTTCTCACTTGGATGGCTGGATATTTTCTTAACTTTCTGCCTTCATTCTAATTTCCCTTCAACCCTCCATTTCCTTCAGGGTCATCTTCCAAGAAGCACACAGCTCTGCACGTGTCAACACATTCTCTAGAAATTGGCTGGTAGGGTGAAGTGGGGCTTCCTTGGTAGCTCAGATGGTAAAAGTCTGCCTCAATTCAGGAGACCCAAGTTTAGTCCCTGGGTTGGGAAGGTCCCCTGGAGAAGGAAATGGATACCCACTCCAACAGTCTTACCTGGAGTACTCCATGGACAGAGGAGACTGGTGGGCTACAGTTCCTGGGATCAAGAAGAGTCAGACATGACTGAGTGACTAACAGGGTGAAATGAAAGGGCAGAGCCGAGGGAGACTGAAACGTGGTGTGTGCTCGAGGTTCCTTTCCATCTGCTGACCCCTCACCTCAAATATGGTCCTGAAGGTCTGATGTGAAATGCAGCCAAGTTGATATCAACTGAGGTGTTTCAGCAGCTGTGCTAACGGGGTGCAACTGTGGTAAGGTGTCAGAGCTGGAGTGGGAAAGTGAGGTGGGGAGCAAGCGAGGACCAACACAAATGAGGTAAGAGGAATTCCCAAATAAATCGGCATCTTTGTAAGGAAACATGTATACAATCATATAAGAAATGAAGCGCCAGTCTATGTTCAATACGGGATACAGGATGCTTGGGGCTGGTGTACGGGATGATCCGGGGAGATGGGGGGAAAGGGAGGTGGGAGGGGGCTTCGGCATGGGGAGATCGTGTACACCTGTGGCTGATTCATGTCAATGTATGGCAGAACCAATGCAGGATTGTAAAATAGAATAAAGTATTAAATTAAAAAAATATTTAAAAAAATAAAGTAAGGAAACACAGAAAATGAAGTTGAAAGTCGCTCAGTCATGTCTGCCTCTTTGCAACTCCATGAACTATATAGTCCATGGAATTCTCCAGGCTAGAGTACTGGAGTGGGTTACCATTCCCTTCTCCAGGGGATCTTCCAAGTCAGGGATCAAACCCAGGTCTCCCGTCTTGCAGGCAGATTCTTTACCACGGAAAGGACGGACAGGATTTCATACTAATAGTCATGGTCTGGCTGGTTTGAGTTCTTTTAAAGAAAGAGGCATGGCCTGCCATTGTGGTGTGCCTCGATTGTGTATCCAGGTGGATTTATTTAGTCACTAAGCAAATATTTGCGAAGTAGCTAGCATATGCCCAACACTTTGTATCAGAGAAGGCTGAACAGGGGAGCCTTAGAGGGTGATTGTGGGTGACTCACCTGAGGGTTAGTCACTCAGTCGTGTCTGACTCTTTGGGACCTTGTGGACCGTAGGCCTCCAGGGCTCTCTGTTCATGGACTACTCCAGGCAAGAGTACTGGAGTGGGTAGCCATCTCCTTCTCCAGGGGATCTTTCTGACTCAGGGATAGAATCCAGGTCTCCCACACTGTAGGCAGATTTTTTACTGTCTGAGCCCCCAGAGAAGCTCAAGCATAGGCAGAAAGAAGAGGCAGTTTTGAGCTGCACACATCATTTCCTAGCTCATCCAGATACCTGCCTTGTGTTCAGTAGGTATTTACCAGCTTTATACTGTTCATGCCACTGCAGAGTGATTACAGACTCAGAGAAACTGGTGAAGGAGTGATAAGCATCTTTAGGGAGCAAACAGTGTGCCCATGGCCAAGAAATACAACTGTGCTCTGTCTTCTTATTAACTAGAGCCTAACTCCCTTGATGTATCTTCCCTTCTCTTTCCCCTTCTTACTCTCCTCATTTTTCTCTCTGCAAAGTTCTCATTAACACATTTTAATGAGTATAAATGAGGACCCCAGGTCCCAAGAAAGAGCAAAGCCAGGCAGCGTGTGTAGAGAGAGCACAGGCGATTATCGCTGCAGGCTTCTGCATTTCAGGGCCATCCCTGAATTCCAGCTTGCTCGCCAGTCTGCAGAAGATGACTCTTAATTGCATGAGACAAATGAGATTGGTGATAAAAACACAGCTATAAATATAGACATGGCAGAGATGTGAGTATCAATAGAGATATAAATACAGTCTCCCTGTTGTGTCTTCAAGGCTGTGCCATCCATTTGTTCTCTCGTATGTTATTTCAATACATATTAAAAAAAAAAAAAGGCTCAGAAATTGTAAGAGATTTCTGCAAACCGTTCTCTTGTCATCCACTATGAGATCCTGGGTTAGGAAATGGTGATTTTCTTAAATGTTTTCACCTCTCCCAACAGATCCAGAACTCTAACATGTGCACAGGGCTGGCTTGGCAAACCCTTGATCAGGGGATGGGAAGAGATTTAGCACAAGTCCCACCCATCTCTGTCACACAAGCTGTTCTTGATCCACATCCTGCCCCCAACAGATCCTGGTGGACTTGATCCCTATTCAGGGCCTGCTGCTGCTAAGTTGCTTCAGTCATGTCTGACTCTGTGCGACCCCATAGACGGCAGCCCACTAGGCTCCTCTGTTCCTGGGATTCCCCAGGCAAGAATACTGGAGTGGGTTGCCATTTCCTTCTCCAATGCATAAAAGTGAAAAGTGAAAGTAAAGTCGCTCAGTCGTGCCCTACTCTTAGCGACCCCATGGATTGCAACCTACCAGGCTCCTCTGTCCATGGGATTTTCCAGGCAAGAGTACTGGAGTAGGTTGTAACCCCTCTGGACCTGTGGTCCACATTTCTATTTTAATTCTCACAACAGCCCTGTGTAGTAGAAGTGGATTTCCTTTAGCCAGTAGTTTATAATCTTCTTGAATCTGTGACACCCCCACACCTTTTGGTGTCAATATTGTCCACTAATTATAGTTTCAGTATTCATTCCTTGAAAAAGTGATGGTGATCAAAACCTATCCTGTGTTCATTAACTTTTACATGGATATACATAATTACGGCAAAACATTAAAAATCTTCAAATGCATTTGGCACTTATAGAATGCCAGGTATGGAGCCAAACATTTTTATGGTGATTCTTTTGCCAGCTCTATGGGTATCTTCTCTGTCTGGCTCCATTTAACAGTCTGGAAAACTGAGTCTGTGTGACGGATGAAGTAGTTTGCTTAAAATGACACATCTAATAAGCGGCAGAACAGGAATTTAATCGTACGCAGTGAGGCTTCAGAACCAGCCTTCTTAACCGTGATGTGGTTTAGACTCTCATTTGAAAACAGAAGGAGACACCTACACTCCTCGTTGGCAGATCCTAATTGGAGATCAGAGGATTGTCATCAGATGAATGAGACAGAAGGTACAGAGAAATCACAGTGCCGAGCACACTCGGCGAATGCTACTCGCAGGGACAGTGATAGTCTTGACTATTGCCCTTACTGCTAACATTTTACAAAGTGATCTCCCTATGATTTCTATAAAGGTTGAGGACAAAGCTGCCAAGAGCCTGGGAGGGGTGGCCTTGATCACGGGGCTGAACTGGCTGGGCTGGGTGGGCTGGTGCTGTGGCACTTGGCCTTGGCATTCTTGTCCGTAAAGTCAGTGCTCTGGTCCTTGGCGGCAGCAGCAAAGGCAGAGGGTCCTTTCATGGATGTGGAGGAAAGAGGGGCCACTTGGTGACCGGTGACATCGATAGCAGCACTGTGGTCCACAGAGGACAACAGAAAAAGTTGCAAGGCATGTCGTTCTCAGAGCACCTGTGAGACGCCCTTCTAGGGCCTGGCGGGACTCTTCTGGACCTGGCATTTGAAAGGGGAGGGAATAAAAGGGCTCAGAGTTCTTGTGTGGTCCTCTTTCTCTCAGGTCGGCTATAACTGCACTCATTGTGAGGTTACAGATTTCTCCTTCCAGCCAGGTGGTGGACTGGATGGACTGCAGGAATGCTCTGCTATGAAATACCTCCATGTGGAATAAATCACAAAACTGACCAACACACAACACACATGTCAGTGTGTTACTGAGTCCACAAGAAAGGAAGGGATTTCCTAAAGGGCAAAACTTCAAGGTATTAATGCCACACTGAAACCAGAGAGGTGAGGATCATGAAGGCAGAGTCATCCTGCATAAAACGAGGCAACCAGGTATACCTGAAGCTTTGAGGGCTGGTGATCACAGACTATGACAAAGTATATCTGGGGCTCACGCACAGTGCCAAATTGGACCTGAGGTCCCCTCATCTATCCTATGTACCTACTGTACATGGTATACATTCTTTTAAATTATAGCATCTGTGTAGGCTTCCCTGGTGGCTCAGATAGTAAAGAATCTGCTTGCAGTGCAGGATCTTCCCTGGATTGGGAAGATCTCCTGGAGGAGGGCACAGCAACCAACTCTAATATTCTTGCCTGGAGAATCCCATGGACAGAGGAGCCTGGGGAGCTGTAGTCCCAGGGGTCGCAGAGTCTGACATGACTGAACGACGAAGCACAGCACATAAACCCGAGTCCACAAGCACCTCTATAGTCAGGGAAAAGCTGGACTAAAAAGAAAAATATTGGCCTATAGCTGGCAAGAGTGTGTCTGTCTTTGCTGTGACTCTGGATAGAGTCACATTAACTTAATTAATGGTAATACTTGTCTACCCTGGAATTCACTAGCTCCAATCCAGGTCTGCTCTTATGTGGACCTAGACTCCTTTTGTAGCCTCCATGGTGTCAGGAAAAATAAAGCCAAAAAAAAAAAAAAAAAAAAGAAAGAAAGAAAGTGGTCCCAGCCTGAGAGCAGTCTCTGGTGTCCAGAAATACCAGGGCAAATACATGTACAAAATTCTCTTACAAGATTAGCACCTTCGACTGAGGCCTTCAGGATGTCCACAGGTTAACTTGAACTGAATATAAACTCCTAGAGAAAGATGACCAAATATCCCAGCACCTGTGGGAGCAGGCCACCAAGAGAGAGAGAGCCGGCAGAAGCTTTGTGATTATCAGGTACAGATATACTACCCAAGACTATCATGCTTGAAGCAATGAAAGATGGAATCAAGGTAGCAAGCAAAAAGTGACTATCAGTCACAACCCAACAGATCTGGTAAAAGAATGAAAGGGAACTTCTGGAGATAAAATATAATTATTGAAATTAAAATCCAGTGGATGGGTTAGTGAAGAAATGAATCATCTCGTTGATCTGACAGTTGACAGGTATGTGTTGCTCATTTTATGCTGGGCACTGTACTAAGCTCTTTGCAAATCCACCGGAAGAAAAATGGAGTGGATTGGAAGTTTTGTTGTTATTGTTGTATAGTTGCTAAGTTGTGTTCGACTCTTTGTGAGCCCGTGGACTATAGCCCGCCAGGGTCCTCTGTTCATGGGATTCTCCAGGCAAGAATACTGGAGTTGGATACCATTCTTCCCTTCAGGGGATCTTCCAGACCCAGGGATGGAACCCGAGTCCACTAGTGCCACCCCAGAAGCTTCAAAAAGAGAGATTCTGTTTCTTGCCTAACAAGAAACAAATAACCACAAAGGGATTCAAACCCTCAATCTTCTGCTCCGGAATCAGACACCTTATCCATTAGGCCACGTGGTCTTTTTTTTTTAGGTGCTTCTAATATTTAAAATCTTAGGGGAAAAAAAAGTTGCACAGTGGAATACTCCTCATTTAATAAGATTGTTCTGCCCACCAAAGAGGTCATAGCAACAACAGCTAACTGTACACAATAGATGTTTATCCCTCTCAGTCTTCTTGTTTGCAAACAGCTAAAAGAAACTTCGGCTTATTTAAGCAGAAAGTGAGTTAAACGAAAGTCTGAGTGAGGAGGCTCACATAATTGCTCAGAAGCCTTGGAAAATGGGCAGGGACCAAAGGAGGCAAAGCTCAGACACTAGCCGATGACAGAGCCAGTTGGCTAGAACGCCCACTCCAGGGTCTCCCAACTGGTCACTTAGCATTCACACCGGACTTTTGAATCAGCCTCTTTGACAAATAAGCAGGCAGCTGTGCCTGTAAGTCAGTCCTTCAGGGTTTGGAGCCCTGGGGGATGAGAGCTGTGAGCATCTCCTTTGTGCTTGCACCCTAGACTCGCAGAAGTGGAGACAGCATCTGTTCTCCCTTGACTTCTGTCCCTGGAGACAACTGCCCTGCTCCCAGTCGTCTTGCATTCCCAGAAAAGAAAGGTGTCTAGATTCTGGGCAGCCACAGAAGTTCAGGCACCATAAAAGCTCCCGAGAATCTTAACTTCCTCAAGTTAATAGCTAGTGGGAGTACTCCAATTTAATGAATGTAAAAGTTAAAAAGCTTTTAATCCTTTCCCTCCTCCCAATATTCTGCTTCTGTTGGTATGGAAGGAGTAGGCAAGTGTTTTTTTTATTTTTATTTTTAGCATTATAATGTCTGATTCATGGAGTAAAGGAGTATTCATGATATTGAGTGATAACCATTTGAAATATCATCAGGGCTTTTGGACTATTAGTAAAACTGGTGGCAAAAGTGATTCATTCAAGAACTTTACATCTTAAAATTCTCTTTTAATATACTTATATTAATTCAAAAGACAATAATTCTTCCACTTTGGAGTTTTCACAAAATTCATTTATTATATCATTGTATGAAGGTACCAATAGATGGGGAAACAGTGGAAACAGTGTCAGACTTTATTTTGGGGGGCTCCAAAATCACTGCACATGATGATTGCAGCCATGAAATTAAAAGACTCTTACTCCTTGAAAGAAAAGTTATGACCAACCTAGATAACATATTCAAAAGCAGAGACATTACTTTGCCGACTAAGGTGCATCTAGTCAAGGCTATGGTTTTTCCTGTGGTCATGTATGCATGTGAGAGTTGTACTGTGAAGAAGGCTGAGTGTCAAAGAATTGATGCTTTTGAACTGCGGTGTTGGAGAAGACTCTTGAGAATCCCTTCGACTGCAAGGAGATCCAACCAGTCCACTCTGAAGGAGATCAGCCCTGGGATTTCTTTGGAAGGAATGATGCTAAAGCTGAAACTCCAGTCCTTTGGCCACCTCATGGGAAGAGTTGACTCACTGGAAAAGACTCTGATGCTGGGAGGGATTGGGGGCAGGAGGAGAAGGGGACGACAGAGGATGAAATGGCTGGATGGCATCACTGACCTGATGGACATGAGTCTGAGTGAAATCCGGGAGTTGGTGATGGACAGGGAGGCCTGGTGTGCTGCGATTCATGGGGTCGCAAAGAGTCGGACACGACTGAGCGATTGAACTGAATTGATGAAGGTATCGAATAAAAAAGCATCTAATCTTAATGAATTAAATTCTTGTTTTCTAGGACCAGTGACTTATTATATTTTACCCTGAGAACTGTATTTGTTTATCTGCAAAAATAAGTCATTCACAGCAGGAGGGATCCCCACAGTGATGGAAATGCTCTGCATCCTGACTTCATCAATGTCAGTATCCTAGCTGTGATGCTGTATTGTAGCTTTGCAAGATGTTTTCATTGGGTGAAACTGGATAAAGAATACATATAGGATCTCTGTATTATTTATTACAACTGCATGTGAATTTATCTCAAAAATTTTACTTTTAAAGGCACAATTATTGATAAAAAATGTATCAAACACTACAAAAATTCTTTTTCATCAGACACACCCCAAACTCAACTCACTTGAAATAGAACTAACATTTTGATACACAAACACACACAAATTCTATGTAGTAATGTGATTTCCTATAGAAAAATACATATGAACAAAAACATTTACTTCAACAAGTTTTTTTGCAAAATACTCTTCACTCAGTAGTATTATACAAGCAACTTTCTACACACAATGACTTCTAATCTTTTATGTGAATGTGTGACTTCTTGATTTTTCTGGACCTCCTCCTTCTTCCCGCCCACTTTAAGCTGTGAGCTCCTTGGCAAACTGGACCTTTATTGCTGCATCTTCAGCATGTAGCCACATGCCCTACACATGGTGGGACCCAATATATGCGTGTAGCTTGTCAAGAAGACCATATTGTTCACAAAGATGCAAACAGCCTAATGGGAACATTGAAATGTGTAGTAATATTTCACTGAGGGCAAGCCCTAAGATGCTTGGGAACCAGGGTGTCAATCTGATCTGGGGTGGGGGGATGGATTCTGAAAATCTCACTGCCCTTTCTAGCTGGTGTACTATATCTGTTTCTGCTCTGGGACTCCCTGACTCATTTCTGCATTGGCCTTCATGAACTACTCCTTAGCTATTCCTCTGACTCAGTAAATGGCAAATCCCTGTTCCCCTTGCATTAGGTTGCATTACAGCTGGTCCTTGAAGTGTAATCTCAGAAAGTAAAAATTTAATGCCAAAGATGCTTCGTTATCAATTTGTTGTCTTAGCAACTTTATCAGGTTGCTAAGTTGTGTCCAGCTCTTTGCAATCCCATAAGCTGCAGCACACCAGGCTTCCCTGTCCTTCGCTATCTCCCAGAGTTTATTCAAACTCATGGTCATTGTGTCCATGATGCCATCCAGCCATATCATCTTCTGTCACCCCCTTCTCCTGCCTTCAATCTTTCCCAGCATCAAGGTATTTTCCAATGAGTTGACTCTTTGTATCAGGTGGCTGAAGTATTGGAGTTTCAGCTTCAGCATCAGTCCTTCCACTGAATATTCAGGGTTGATTTTCTTTCAGATTGACTGGTTCGATTTCCTTATGTCCAAGGGACTCTTAAGCGGCTTCTCCAGCACTACAGCTAGAAAGCATCCATTCCTAGGTGCTCAATCTTCTTCATAACCCAGCTCTCACATCCATACATAGCTACTGGAAAAAAGCACAGTTTCACAAACATTAGCTCAAAGCCTCCTATTTCACAGTAGGTGCTAATGACACTGGTAATAAATTACTAAGCACTTTCTGAATACCTACTGCATGCATAGAAGTGGACATTCCAAGGGAAGATGTGGTCCCTGTCCCTTCATAAGTTAAAATTCCCTGAAAAAGAGACAAGTAAATTGCTATAAACATTGAAATAAAATAGCTTGAATGTTATAGCAAAGGTGCAAATACTACATTTGAGGAATGTTGAGGTGAGAATTCTTTACCATGATCCCTGTGCAGAAAAGAGTGATTTAAAGCATCATGGGATATTATGTACACATATGTACATATGCATATACACATGTAGATAGATATGTATGCACATATATAAATATGATTGCATAATAAAGAAGATCAATATAGCATTCTATCTATCTATCTATCATTTATCTATTTCATTATAGCACAGAGGAAAAGGGAAACATTTTCTCTTGTTTGTTCTGGGCCCTTGAGGAACAACTGGCTTTGGGGCAAAGGTCGTATTTGCAAAGAATTGTAATCAATGAACGCAATCCAGTAGAGAGACTGGGGATGATGAGAGAATAGCATGTCCAAAAGCAAATATGGGTCACAATACAGATGATATTTGGGAGAGTCAAGTGTCTAGTGTTATTGGAGCATGGACATGAACTTCAGATTAAATAGAAAACTCCAAAGATATGCTCCCTTGGAGAAATTAATCATCCCTCCATTCCATTTCTATTGAGAGCCTCCTCTAGTCAGGATGGCAAACCCTCACGTGGGGTTGAACTTTTACCTGGCACTGTCCTAAGTGTTTTCCACTGACTAAACAATCTCACCCTCACAACACCCTGTGATATACTGTATCATTTCCATTTTGTATACGTAGAGATCAAGACACAAGAGGTTAATGGTCTGATTACACAGTAGGCCAACAGTGGAGATTTTGATGCAGAAATCTAGCAGTGATGTCCACTCTTCACCATGACACCATCTTGCCATAGGCAGAGGGGCTGCCATGAGTTGGAGACAGAGGCGGCCACTGGCATGACCTTCACATGCTTGAGCGCTTATACTCTTAAGGTAGATATTTAAAAGGCAATTAACAGGTGCACAGTTAAGGGTAAATCAGGAGATTCTGACACAGTCTGGAATGCAGATGAGGACTGAGGACAGCTGTACGTGAGCAGGTGACAGTTATGCTGTGGCCTGTAGGCTGACTAGGAGCTATCTGGGTGGAGAGGGTGGAGAATGTGAGAAGTCTGTTCCTAGAACAGAAAGCATCCTCTGTAGAGGCCTGGAAGCAAGAAGCAAGCTTGTTTTTAACAGTAAGCAGAAAGAAGGCTGGTGACCTAGGGAAGTGTTAGGGGAGTTATCACTCAGGCCTGGAGTGTGAGAAGCCAGGGGCTGCTTCTGCGGGGCCACCATCAGAATTGTGGTTTTTATCCTAAGTGCAGTGGGAATCCTTTGAGCAGCTTCAGCCGGAAGTTGGCATGAAATGCACTTGAAAGAGCTTACTCAGGCTGCTATTTGAAGAATAGTAAGTGTGTGTAGCTGGTGGGATGGGCAGGAAAGGAGGGCAAGAGTGGCTGCTGAGAGCTCTCGCAGGAGATTGATATGATCAAGATGGTGACCTGGAAGGGGATGATAGTTATGAGATGGAGAGATGAGCAAAGACTCAAGAGATATTTTAGAGATGGGTTCCACGATATATGGTGATTGATGGTCTGAGATGACTCCCGTTTCAGGACTCTCTGGAGCAATGACTGGCAAACATTTTTCAACAAAAGGCCAGATAATAACTTTTCTAGGCTTTGTGGACCATGTGATGTCTTGCAACTACTCAACTTTGCAATAGCTGTCCACAAGCAGGCATAGACAGCAGAAGACAAAGGGACTCAGCTATTTCCTCATGGAACTTGATTTAAACACAGGAAACAGCTCAGATTGGGCTGAAGCTTGCCAACTTCTGGTTTTAGTCACTCGATCATGTCCGACTGTGACCCTGTTGACCGTAGCCTGCCAGACTCCTCTGTCCATGGGATTCTCCAGGCAAGAATACTACTGCGGGTTACCATTCCCTTCTCCAGGGGATCTTCCCCACTGAGAGATCAATCCTGGGTCTCCTCCACTGCAGGCAGCTTCTTTACCATATGAGCCACAAGCAGGAAGATGGGCTAAGTAAGACTGCATACGTCAGTTCCTTTCCTTTCCATCATAGCACCATGAAGTAACTCTTAAGACTCTTCTTGTTAGAGGCAGTAATCTGCACTCGGCTCTGTTAATGACTTTGTCAAAGTCACACAAGTAAGTGGGAAAATCAATACTTGAACCAAGGTTTTTTTTTTTTTAAATTTTCGAGCCCATGAAAGACCTTCCCATTACCCCATGCTATCGCCCATTCCTTTCCCCTGAAACAACCCTGTGATGGTGGTAAAACTTTGTTTTGCAAGCTTTTCTCACTTCCCCCCAAAGGCATTTTTCTTCCTTGAATTTTTTTTAAGCCAAATAAAAAGGGACAGTGAGAGTCTAAATGCATCACCGTTGCTTTTGTTCAGTACAATAGACTTTATATTGCTTTGTCACTTCCTACGAAGTGGGATATAGGAGACTTGTCCCAAGAAGTTAGCATGGCATTTTTCTCTTTTTTTTGCTCCCACCACAATTTTATCTTGGGGATAAACAGTGTTATTTTCATCTCCTCCATTTGAGCCCACATCGAACATTTTCTATTAAAATTTAAATATGCCACTTCAGAGAAAGAGGAAGATGTGAGGCTAAAATGAGCTGATTCACTAGAACTTGTTCCTGAGAATATAACTTATTTTCTCTAATAGCTTATGCAACTCTGTTTTGTAATAAGAGTTTTAAGTGGGCCAGCATTGTGCCATTTTAGTCATTTCCTTCAACTTTTCCACCCAGAAAAACCAACTGCAAAAGGGAAATGAGGAACACTAACTCTCTCATCCCCTACTCTATGGAGACTCCATTATTATTCTACAAATTTGCTAGGAGCTCTAACAATTTTTTGAAAATACACTGGATTCTCTTTTTGTGATCCTCAGTCCAAACACATAGCAACAAACCTTTGCTGCTGGTTGGCTAACTGTCCAAATGTCTCTCTTCTTTCTTTGATTAAAGTACGAGAAGGGGCTTGCCAAGGCAGGTGGGAGGTGCTGAGAAGAGATGGGCAGGGGACCAGACAGCAAGGTGAGTGATGAGCTGGAACAAAGGCAATGCTGGAAATGATTGGTGGGCAAAGACTCAAAGAGCCAAGAAGAGACGCTAGATGGCCTCTAAATCAGGGGTCTAAAGTCAGGGCACAGAGGAAAAAAATCAGAACCAAGTAGGTGAGAAAAGTTGAGCAAAGTGTCAGGTAGGTGGAGTAGTATGGGAGTCATTTAGAGTGATTAAGAGGGCTATCTGAGATATGTTTCTTATCAATCAGTGCTGTAACAGAAAATGATTCTTGGGTTGAGTAATTTTGAAAATATGTATCTTGATTTTTCTGTTGTTGAGTAATTTTGAAAATACATATCTTGATTCTTAGGGAGCCATATTGATATGAATAATAATAAAAATAATGATAACAATAAAAGTAGATATATAGATGATGACTGACATAAACCTTATTACCACTTACCAATATCCCGTCTTCCTCTACTGCTGAACATACTGAATGTATGAATCTCCGTTGTGGTCCATGAGTTAGACAGGAAACAGCAACTAAACAACAGCAGTGAGAGCTTAGCATGTGCCGGTCATCATTTACAGTAGTTCATGTATGAACACATCTGTATGTTACTAGTGGCTCTGATATGCCTGAAGTGAAGTGAAGTGGAAGCCGTTTAGTTCTGTCTGACTCCTTGCAACCTCATAGGCTGTAGCCTGCCAGGCTCCTCGGTCCATGGAATTCTCCAGGTCAGAATATTAGAGTGCATAGCTGTTCCCTTCTCCAGGGGATCTTCCCAACCTCGGGATGGAACCCAGGTCTCCCACATTGCAGGCAAATTCTTTACTGTCTGAACCATCAGGGAAGCCTGATATGCCTAGAGGTAAATAAACATAGAAGAAACCTGGATAAGGTTCTCCAAGTGTATAGACAATAGAAATGAACCACAGGGAGAAAAGAAGACTTACACTGTTGGCAAATGGAGGTAGAGAGTAAAAAAAAAGAAATTCTAGGAACTCTGCTGGGTGTTATGTGGCAGCCTGATGGGAGGGGACTGGATACATGTATCCATGCGGCTGACTCACTCTGCTGTGCACCTGAAACTGGCACAGCATTGTTAATCGGCCACACTTGTAGGTAAAATGTGTATTAGTCGCATCTGACTCTGCGACCCCATGGACCGTGAACCACCTGGCTCCTCTCTCCATGGAATTTTCCAGGCAAGAACACTGGAGTGGGTTGCCATTTCCTTCTCCAATACATGAACCTGAAAAGTGAAAGTGAAGTCACTCAGTTGTGTCCGACCCTCAGCGACCCCATGGACTGCAGCCTACCAGGCTCCTCCATCCATGGGATTTTCCAGGCAAGAGTACTGGAGTGGGGTGCCATTGCCTTCTCATATATATATATATAAATCCTAATAGCTTCTCCTATCCTTCCCACAGCAGAACCTGAGATGACCAGTGGTTCTGGCTTGCGGCTAGCATTAGGTTCATAAGAGGACTTTGGGAGCCAGCAGGGGGAAAGATGGAGGCTTTTATTTTAGTGGATTGATTTCCCTAGAGGACAACTGCCAGGGTGCTAGCTTATTTTCCCTAAACCAAAACTCCAGGAGGAGAGAAACTCCTTCACCTACTGAACAGGTAAGGAAGCAACTGAGACCAAGATTAAGGACTGGCGCAGTAAGATCTTAGGAAGGGGAGGCTCTGTGGCTAACGCGTCTATGGGCAGTACTGCTCTACCTGTCATAGTGATATGGCTAAAACGGTCATGTGATGGGGAATGTATCACAGACATTCCAGGCATGGTGGCTAAACTTAGGTGTCAATTTGACTGGCCCATTGGATGCCTAGGTTAACAGCATTTCTGGATGTGTCCCTGAGGGTATTTCTGGATTGTTGTTTAGTCGCTAAGTCATGTCAGACTTTTTATGACCCCATAGGCCAGGCTTCCCTATCCTTCACTATCTCCCAGAGTTTGCTCAGACTAATATTCTTTGAATCAGTGATGTTATCTAACCATCCCATCCTCTGCTACCACCTTCTCCCTTTGCTTTCAATCTTTCCCAGCATCCGTCTTCTCCAATAAGTTGTCTGTTCACATCAGGTGGCCAATGTATTGGAGTCTCAGCTTCAGCATCAGTCCTTCCAATGAATATTCAGGACTAATCTCCTTTAGGATGGACTGGTTGGATCTCCTTGCAGTCCAAGGGACTCTCAAGAGTCTTCTCCAACATCACAGTTCAAAAGCATCAAGTCTTCAGCACTCAGCTTTCTTTATAGTCCAACTCTCACATCCATACATGATTACTGGAAAAACCATAGCTTTGACTAGATGGACCTTTGTCAGCAACATAATGTCTCTGTCTTTTAATATGCTGTCTAGGTTGGTCATAGCCTTTCTTCCAAGGAACAAGCATGAAATTTTAATTTCATGGCTGCAATCACCATTTGCAGTGATTTTGGAGCCCCACCAAATAAAGTCTCTCAGTGTTTCCATTTTTTTCCCATCTATTTTCCATGAAGTGATGAGACCAGATGTCATGCTCTTAGTTTTTTGAATGTTGAGTTTTAAGCCAGCTTTTTCACTCTTATCTTTCACTTTCATCAAGAGGCTCTTTAGTTCCTATTCACTTCCTGCCCTAAGGGTGGTGTCATCTGGGTTTCTGAGGTTATTGATATTTCTCCTAGCAATCTTGATTCCAGCTTGTGCTTCATTAATCCTGGCATTTCTCATGGAGTATTCTGCATTAAGTTAAATAAGCACAGTGACAATATACAGCCTTGACATACTCCCAATTTGGAACCAATCTGTTGTTCCATGTCCAACTGTTGCTTCTTGACCTGCATACAGATATCTACGAGGCAGGTTAGGTGGTTTGGTATTCCCATCTTTGAAGAATTTTCCACAGTTTATTGTGATCTACAGTTTCAAAGGCTTTGGCATAATCAATAAAGTAATAGTAGATGTTTTCCTGGAATTCTCTTGTTTTTTCATAATCAATTATAAATTAGGATAAGCTAGTATCCAAATGAAAGTAGCTTAAATATTGATAAAGTTTTATTATCTAACCTACAGAGGAATTGGAAGGTAAGATGCTCCAGGTTATTTAATCCAGTGGTGCAGTGTGTCAACAGAGATAAGAATATTCTTATTACTCTTTTTCGCCCTTTGCAGCCCTTTGCCTTTTTTGCCCATTGGCATTCATCCAAGAGGGCTTCCCTAGTGACTCATATGATAAAGAATCCGCCTGCAATCCAGGGGACTTGGGTTCAATCCCTGGGTAGGAAAGATTCCCTGGAGAAAGACATGGCCACTCACCCCAATATTCTTGCCTGGAAATTCCCATGGACAGAGGAGCCTGGCAGGCTACAGTCCCTAGTAGTGCACAGAATCAGACACAAATGAAGTGTAGCGCATGACATTCATCCAAGGCGAGTGACCTCATGATATCAGGATGGCTGCTATAGCACCAGCCCTTACATTCCCACAAAAGTATGTCAACAAGAAATCAAGCTTCCTCCCATCTATCTCTTTTTATCAGGGAGGAAAATCTTTTACAGTAGCCCCCGATGGGCTTCCCCTTTGTGCTTATTGGCCAAGGCTGTATCCCATGTGTTGTGTGTGCTCAGTTGTGTCTGACTTTTTGTGACGCCATGGACCGTAGCCTTCCAGGCTCCTCTGTCCATGGAGATTCTCCCAGGGTCATGTCTAAATCAAGCCCTGTCAAAAGGAATAGAATCACCTTTATTGGGCTAGGTTTACCAATATTCATTCCTTGGGCCTAGCCTGGAGTCTTCTTCCTTGAGAACTTGGGAAGATTAATATGAATAAAATCAAAGATTTTCCATTAAGGATGAAGGAAAGAGAGCTGGGGGTTAGTTAGAAGACAATCAAGAATGTCTTCTGTAATTTACAACTGTATTTCAAGTTCTAGAAGACTGCCAATCACTTAGTGCTGCTGCTGCTGCTGCTGCTGCTGCTAAGTCACTTCAGTCGTGTCCGACTCTGTGCAACCCCATAGATGGCAGCCCACCAGGCTGTCCATCCCTGGGATTCTCCAGGCAAGAACACTGGAGAGGGTTGCCATTTCCTTCTCCAATGCATGAAAGTGAAAAGTGAAAGTGAAGTCGCTCAGTCGTGTCTGACTCTTAGCGACCCCATGGACTGCAGCCTACCAGGCTCTTCCGTCCATGAGATTTTCCAAGCAAGAGTACTGGAGTGGGGTGCCATTGCCTTCTGCAATCACTTAGTAAGTCCTTTAAAATAGCTGTGTCAAGAAAACTCCATTCTTTCATGTATTTCCAACTGCCTACTCAATATCTCTACTTGGATTGCCATCGAACCACCAGAGGCTAGAAGAAAGACATGGCACAGATTCTTCCTTCTAGCTCTTGGATGAACCAACCCTATGAAAAACTGGATCTCATACTTCCAGCCTTCAGAGCTGTGAGAAAATACAGTTCTGTTTTGTAAGCCATCCAGGTCATGGTATAGTCAGTCCTAAAGGAAATCAGTGCTGAATATTCATTGGAAGGACTGATGCTGAGGCTGAAGCTCCAATACTCTGGCCACCTGATGTGAAGAGCCAACTCATTGGAAAAGACCCTGATGCTGGGAAAAATTGATGACAGGATGAGAAGGGGATGACAGAGGGTGAGATGGTTGGCTGACTGGCATTCCCGACTCAATGGACATGAGTTTGAACAAACTCCGGGAGATGCTGAAGGACAAGGAAGCCTGGCAAGTTGCAGTCCACGGGGTCACAAAGTCAGACATGGCTGAGGGACAGAGCAACAGCAACAGGAAGCCATGTAGGTTGTGGAGCATTGTCACTCACTTCTTTCAGGATCGAGGCCTGGGAGGCGGCTTATGCCACCCAGTTATTCTTACTGGGGTGTTACTAAGGAGTTGATATGGCCCAGTGCAAACTGTGCTGGAGAACTTGGTTTTTATTTTTATTTTACCTCTAAGTTGCTGGTTGACCTTCAGCAACTTCCTTAACTAGTCTGGGCCTCTAGATTCCTATCCTCAGTCTCTAGGGATGCTTTAACAGTATCCCATGGGAAGCGTCACACAAAGTTATTCTTTTATCAGATTTTCAAGGAAACCAAAGGGAAGTTGTAAATATCAAGTGAAAGAATTTCAAGAAGACTTAAGTCAAAGGGCAATATTCTCTAAATAGAGATCAGCTGAGCTCTCATGTGTACTCAAGAAGGTAGCCACTTCTTTTGCTTCCTGGCAAGGCAGAGGACAACCCAGAGCTGCCAGAGGGTGATGGATAGAAGTTAGCTATGGCTTAAGTTTTAAAATGAATGACCAGTAAGGAGGATGACTAGATTATATTGGACCAACTCTTTTTCTGCTGGCAAGGTTTTCAGGAGCAGTTAGAAGCAGGTTGAAGGAGGAAATGAAGCAGATTCCAACAAGATACCTGCAGAACCTGAATGGGAAAGGGCCCCAGGGTAGAAGGTGGAGCATCCCACTGAACTCGGCCCTCCTCCTCCTTTCTCAGCATTGGAGTCGCTTCCCAGAGCAATAAATCTTGACGAGTGAGACAGAGGCTCTCTCCATTGTGGATGAGCTCCAAGTTGCCCATGGAGTCAGGTTTGGGCTGCTAGTGAGCTTGACTGTGTGGTATTAAGAGACAAAATTCTTCACTTCTGCAGTGGTGCCAGCTTGTGCGGGTTACCCATGAGTCTTCACGTGGGAAATTCTTGGCTGGTTTTCCCCTTCCTGAAAGCTCCCTTCACTGCAACACTATTCTTTCTGAGATCCCTATCTTGACAGCCTGGAGCAGTCACAGGAAACGTTCCTATGACTCGAGTAACTAAACCTAGTTCTAGTGTGAGTCTAGTATAGGTACATTTTTCTTCCCTCCTGGTATATTTAGTTTAATATATGATTCATAGCTTATTAGCTTGTGCAGATCACTTGGCCCCCATGGTTCATAGTGGTTGTGCTGTAAGGATGCCTAATAAGAATGCCTATTACCTCTTGGGGCTTCCCTTGTGGCTCACTGGTAAAGAATTCCCCTGCCAATGCAGGCAATATAGGAAATGAGGGTTTCAGTCCCTTGGGTTAGGAAGATCCTCTGGAGAAGGGAAAGGCAAACCACTTTGGTATTCTTGCCTGGGAAATCCCGTGGACAGAGGAGCTTGGTGGGCTACAGTCCAGGGGCTGCAAATAGTCAGATACAACTGAGCGACTCAACAACAGCAACAATTCTTATATTTTACTTCCAGCAAAGCCATTCATTTATTTCATCCAAAGTCTTTGACCTGATCAAGTGAGCTCTAGCTTTAAGATCCAGAATTTGTTGAAGTAAAATGTGACTTTAGTTTTGCAAAAGAACACTTATTTCACTAAATTAGTTGGGATAAAACTCTGTTAAACTGTGTGTCATCGTAGGTCTGGTAGTGAGAGCCTTGAATTCTTTAAAGGTTCAAGCTCAAATTATAACTCTAGCGATATTTCTCTCTAGGTTGCACTGCACTCTCTTTTATTTCTATTTGCAATTTTATTTTCCCCCATAATAACCAGGAAAGTTGATAGAGTCAGTTCCATCTACCAGATAAGACAACTGATACTTGGGGAGGATAAACAACAGTCTCAAAGTCACCCAGCAGCATGAAACAGAGTTAATACCTAGAACGAGGCCGTCTGACCCCACATCCACTGCTCTTTCCACTACAGAGATTATTACCCTAACCCTGCCTTGGAGTTGTTTAAGGCTTTATCCCCACATCAGTTAAAAACATATTAGGTGCCTGCTATGAGCCAGGATGCTGGATAAATGCCTGATAACTCCCAATCCTGGTGCTAAAGAGGCTCACAGTTGAATAGTCGAGATAAGATCCCTGCATAAATAGCCCCAGTACAAAGCAGAATGTGAACAGCTTAGGAATTAAAAAGTCTTTAGATCATTGGAGACCAAGGAGTGTCTAGCTGAGGAGTCTGAATTTATTGGTAAGCCTGAGGAGCCATTGGCAGTCTTTGAGTGTTCTGTACTCAATAAGCTCCTCTTAAAACAAAGCAAAACGTGGGAAGAGTTTAGAGGAAGAATTTGCATCTTCACTATTCTCCACTGGAGGAAAAATGGAGGAAAACAAGCAAGATGTAGTGGCTTGTTCAAGTCACAAGAGGGACTCAGACCAGCCATCCTTCCCCATGCCTTTTTCTTAAAATCTATTATGCAACAAGGTGACTTGGTGGGCAGATAGGAGCTGGGGGTGCCTTAGCTTCCATCTCCTTCTTTGGGGCATTGCCTACAGGTCTGGAGGCTCCTAGAGACTATGTTAGTCATGCTGCTTTTCTGCCTGGCAATTTAAAAGAGGCCTTAACCATGTGACTTGCTCTGTCCAATAGGAGATTAGGAGACATGACACAGCAGTGTTTTGAAACGAACTTGCATTCTGGGCTTTGCTCTCCTGAGCCTCTGTTATCACTCACGAGCATGTCCAGGCTGGCTCAGTGTGTGGAGAGAGGGGGACAGGGTCGAGGGAGCACTGGGCCTGTTGTCACAATTTAACAGCATCTGTCTATCACCTTACGCACAGTTCACATGACACCATGCCACTTCTCTGCACTGTCTGTGCTGAATCCCGTTCACGTCATCTAGGGGTACAGGAATGAGTTGAGTGAACCCCTGACCCTAGGTGTTCCCCTTCCTTTAACTGCAGCCCAAATATCATCTCTTTTAAGAGATACCAAACACTTCTAAATCCTGCTAATGGTTCTCTTCTCTGGGCACCTAGAAAAATAAGAATTCTGAGTACAGTGAGTGAATATGCTGTCTTTTGATAGACAGTCTTATTTAAATGTCTCCTCCAAGCAAATATGTAGCAAAAGACTTCAAGCAAGAGGCAGAGAGAGACTGTGTGGGACCCCCAAGCAGCCAGAAAGTGGAGAGGTATGACCTTAAACATCTGAGCCTCTCCAAAGGTGTTTCCTTAAGAAGCAAGGAAAAGGTCTTATCCAGGCAGCAAGCATGGAGCTCAGGCCAGAGCCTCATACACAGGGTGGAGGATGAAAGATGCAATTGTGAGTCTGTGTTTGGTGTGATGGGCTTCCCTGGTGGCTCAGGGGTAAGGAATCTGCCTGCCAGTGCAGAAGATGTAGGTTTGAAGATCCCCTGGAGAAAGAAATGGCAAACCCCTCCAGTATTCTTGCCTAGCAAATCCCATGGACAGAGGAGCCTGGCAGGCTACAGTCCATGGGGTTGCAAAGGTGTTGGTTATGACTTAGTGACTAAACAGAAACAACAGTTTGGTATCACAGAGAACCTAAATTTGTGGGAAACCAGGGCAGTATGTCCAAAATGTCAGTGATACACAGCTGCTCTCCTTTACTGGGCATGTGCTCTGGACCTTCCAAGTGGATGCTATAGCTCCCATTTAACATATGAAGAATAAGAAATGAGAAGTGATTTACCCAAGATCAAACAGATGATAGGCAGAAGAAATACAGTTCAAACTCAAACCTGCCTAACTCAGAGTCAGCATTTTTCTGCTCTGCCACTTCCAAGATGTTTTAGTACCACTGTGATTTCCAGTGGTAAAACGACCTCATCTCAGTGGGTCAGGCCCTCCCCAGTGGGGTCACACCAGCAGCTAGAGTTTTGGAGGTAAAAACATTTGTGAAGAAGGGTCCTTGGAGAAGTTGTCTGTAATCCCATGGACAGATGTGTCCCTGGTTCCTCATGTCCCACTATCTACCTGTCCCACCTGCCCCAGCCAGCCATAGTCGGCTGCTGGAATACATCAGTACCGGCTGGGGAGGAGGGAGAAAAAAAGGGAGTGTTCAAAATATGAAAACTGTTTCTTTTTTTCCAAATACAATCTTCTCCCTCATTTCTTCATTGACAGTCATCAAGCAGACACTGAGACCTGCAATTTGCTGAGCACTTTGGCAGACTCTTTGTGAGAGCTGGACTATAAAGAAAGCTGAGCACTAAAGAATTGATGTTTTTGAACTGTGGTGTTGGAGAGGACTCTTGATAGTCCCTTGGACTGCAAGGAGATCCAACCAGTCCATTCTGAAGGAAATCAGTCCTGAATATTCATTGGAAGGACTGATGCTGAAGCTGACTCAATATTTTGGCCACCTGATGTGAAAAACTGACTCATTTGAAAAGACCCTGATGCTGGGAGGGATTGGGGGCAGGAGGAGAAGGGGATGATTGAGGACAAGATGGTTGGATGGCATCACAGACTCAATGGACACAAGTTTGAGAAAACTCCGGGAGGTGGTGATGGACAGGGAGGCTGGTGTGCTCTGGTCCATGGGGTCGCAAAGAGTTGGACTCAACTGAGTGACTGAACCAAACTGAACTGAACTTTACAGACTCTGAAGATGTTTAGCTGAAATGAGATCCATAGCCCTCTTCCTTTCTCTATAGGATGATTATATTAATGGTAATGACAATAATTATTATTCATTAATTCTTCACCATAAACCAGGCAGTGTAAAAAATACTTCACACATTTTAACTTTTTTAAAAAAATCTTACTACAATACTACAAGTTGGAAAATGCTGTCTTCGTTTAAAAGAGGAGGTTTAGCAATTTGTCAAATCTACTCAGCTGGGAACCCAGACTTGTCCAACACAAAGCCAACTGGTCACCCCAGGGGTGTCAGAAGTGGTGGCCCAGAGGTCTCCACACAGGACTGAGAGCCAGACTTCCGAATGTTGTACCATAGAATGCTCCTACGACTTTAAAGGGCTTCTGCTGATGTGTCTTTGTGCTGAAGAGGTTACAGTGGAGTTGACTGCCGGCTGCTACACTCAGTTGTTGGCTTTTGTGCCTGTTAAAGCCCCTAGACTTACCTCTCTGTTAGTGCTGACTGTCCGAGTTGCAGAGAATGTCTTAGTCAGCCACCCCCTTTGACCTCCCTGCCAACAGCCTGCGCCAAATGCCAGCCATGTGAGTGAGCCATCTTGGACCCAGCAACGCAGGCAAGCCTTTAGGTGTGTCAATAGGCTAGTGCCACATGAGAAGCCTAGTGGGAGAACCAGCTGAGCCCACTCAACCCAGTGGACCAGGAAAGATAATAATCTTCTTTCGTTTATTCACTTATCTTCGGCTGTGCTGATCTTCTAGGGACTGTCTCCGGTTGCAGCGAGTGGAAGCCTGCTCTTCCGATGGTGTGTGGGCTTCTCACTGCACTGGCTTCTCCTGTTGCAGAGCACAGGTTCTAGATTGTGGGCTCAGTAGTTGAGGTGTATGGGCTTAGCCGCTCCATGGCATGTGGGATCCTCCTGGACCTGGGATTGAGCCTGTGTCCCCTGCATTGGCAGGTGGATTCTTAACCACTGGACCATCAGGGAAGTTGCACTAATCATATTCTTTTGTTGGGGAATGCTTTGTTATACAGCACTGGATAATCAGCAGTGACACTGAGCTGAGCTGAGTTTAACACTTAAAGGGATTTTTTTTCAGGAGAATTTTTCCTAGTAAGTGAATTTTTGGTTTTAAAATTCAAAAATTCATATGTGGTAAAGATTTTCTTTTTTTGCTATTATGTAACTTGTTACCTCCATTAAATGTTGGCAGTGAGGGTTTTATATGCATCCATATTGCAAAAGGCTCCATGTAGACAGACATTGCAATAGACTAAAATTTGGCGTAGACAGACATTGCAATAGACTAAAATTTGGCAAAACTTTTGGTGTATTTTCAAAAGGGAAAAACATAGTGTCCAGATCCCAGAAAACTTATAAAGATTCTTGATCTCATATGATAACATTCTGTGCCAGTAGATTGAGAGGAAGTGGACTTACATTCTTGAACAAATTTGTGCTTGATCATGATATATTATTCTTTCATATAGCCATGAATTAAATAGCCTGGAGGAGGAAATGTCAACCCACCCCAGTATTCTTGCCTGGAAAATTCCATGGACAGACAAGCCTGAAGGGCTACAGTCCATGGGGTCACACAGAGTCGGACATGACTGAGCACACAGGCTAGCAATTACTTGATTAAGGCTTGTATGAATATTCTTTACTGAGTCTCTGATTTTCTTTTATTCTTTTTAAAGTTATGGTAATAATCTGCTGATTTCATGAAGGAATTTGCAAGTTTAATTTTAAAGATCTGGAATATTTTAACCACCACTGGAACTTGTTGTTGCTGTTCAGTTCTAAGTCATGTCTGACTCTTTGTGGCCCCATGAACTGCAGCACTCCAGGCTTCCCTGTCCCTTCACTGTCTCCTGGAGTTTGCTCAGATTCATGTCAATTGAATCAGTAATGCTCTCTAACCAACTCATCCTCTGCCACCCTCTTCTCCTTTGCCTTCAAACTTTCCTAGCATCAGGGTTGGAATTATTTGTCTTCAAAAACTTGTTAGAATCCTTTTTTGAAACTCTTAGCCTAGAACTGTGTGTGTGTGTGTGTGTGTGTGTGTGTGTGTGTGTGTGTGTGTGTGTGTGATTAGGGAGGGTGGCATAAACGGTGACTTCTGGAATTACAAGCTGCACAACAGTTTGGATAGTAGTGCCTTTGCCTTAGATAGGGAACTCTGGAAGAAAGCCTAGACTGAGTGAAAACCTCATGGATTTAATTTTAGAGAAATGATGATTCTGCAGATTTTGGCCGGGAAGGAGGCTAAGAGTGGCAGGGTACTTGATTAGAAGATTCCTATAGAAGTGAAGTGAAAGCCGCTCAGTCATGTCTCACTCTTTGCCATCCCATGGACTTTACAGTCTGTGGAATTCTCCAGGCCAGAATACTGGAGTGGGTTGCCTTTTCCTTCTCCAGGGGATCTTCCCAACCAAAGGATCAAACCCAGGTCTCCCACATCGCAGGCAGATTCTTCACCAGCTGAGCCACAAGGGAAGCCCGGAGCCTCCTACAGAAGCTGTGTTTAAATATTGCATGAGTTTGCCGGGACTACCGTAAAAAGCGCCTCACACTCGGTGGTATAAACAACAGAAGTTTCAGCAGGGTTGGTTCATTCTGCGGGAAAACCTCCCGTCCCTTCTCCTGCCTTCTGAGGACTCTTTGGCCTGTGGAGCCATAACTTCCGTCTTCCCACATTCCCAATATGTGTGTGTCTGTTTTTAAATTTCCCCTCTTGTGAGGACACCAGTTACTTTGGACTAGGGTCCATTCTAAGGATTTCATCTTAATTTTACTACCTCTGCAAAGACCCAGTCTCCGAATGAACTCACTTTCTGAGGTCCTGGGGCTTGGTACTCCAGCGTATGAGTTTGTGGGGAGGATCACAGTTCAACATACAACAAATATCAAACTCATTGTTCTAACTTAGACTGTGTTTGTCTGGGGGTAGTTTATTGGGTGGGCTAATGAAGACTGAACAAGAAAATGTACTCTCTACCCAACCGTTTCCTATTGCTGCAATTAATTTGCTACATGACTTTGAGACAGTCAAAGCTGATGCTATGCTAAGCAAAAAAGTCGGTCACACAAAAGCACATGCTGTATGACTCCATTTACATGAAGTGATCCCCATGGAGAAGTTCAGAGAGACAAATTAGTGCCGACCGGGGCCGGGGGCTGGGCGCGGGATGTGGGCTGCATGCTGAAGGCCATCGGCTTTCATCTGTGCTGTGCCCTGCGTACTTGCTCAGGCGGGTTTGACTCTTAGTGACCCCATAGGCTGTGGCATGCTAGGCTCCTCTGCCCATGGGAATTCTCTAGGCAACAATATTAGAGTAGGGCATCATGCTCTCCTCCAGGGTATCTTCCTAACCCAGGTATCGAACCAGGGTCTCCTGCATTGTGGGCAGATTCTTTACCAGCTGAGCAACAGGGAAGCCCAGGGATTCTTTTCAGTTCAGTTGAGTCCCTCAGGTGTGTCCGACTCTTTGCGACCCCATGAATCGCAGCACTTCAGGCCTCTCTGTCCATCACCAACTCCCGGAATTCACTCAAACTCAAGTCCATCGAGTCGGTGATGCCATCCAGCCATCTCATCCTCTGTTGTCCCCTTCTCCTCCTGCCTTCAATCTTTACCAGCATCAGGGTCTTTTTCACTGAGTCAACTCTTCACATAAGGTGGCCAAAGTATTGGAGTTTCAGCTTCAGCATCAGTCCTTCGAATGAACACTCAGGACTGATCTCCTTTAGGATGGACTGGTTGGATCTCAAGAGTTTTCTCCAACACCACAGTTCAAAAGCATTAATTCTTCGGTGCTCAGCTTTCTTCACAGTCCAACTCTCACATCCATACATGACTACTGAAAAAACCATAGCCTTGACTAGATGGACTGTTGTTGGCAAAGTAATGTCTCTGCTTTTGAATATGCTATCTAGGTTGGTCATAACTTTTCTTCCAAGGAGTAAGTGTCTTTCAGTTTCATGGCTGCAATCACCATCTGCAGTGATTTTGGAGGCCCCCAAAATAAAGTCTGACACTGTTTCCACTGTTTCCTCATCTATTTGCCAGGAAGTGATGGGACCAGATGCCATATCTTTGTTTTCTGAATGTTGAGCTTTAAGCCAACTTTTTCACTCTCCTCTTTCACTTTCATCAAGAGGCTTTTAAATTTTTCTTCACTTTCTGCCATAAGGGTGGTGTCTTCTGCATATC
>SJYC01058272.1:0-22337 GCA_006408675.1 Madoqua kirkii | reverse complement strand
TGTGTGTGTGTGTGTGTGTGTGTGTGTGTGTGTATGTTAGTTGCTCAATTGTGTCTGACTCTTTGCAACCCCAAGGACTGTAGCTTATCACTCACCAGGCTCCTCAGTCCACGGAATTCTCCAGGCAAGAATACTGGAGTGGATAGCCATCCTCTTCTCCAGGGGATCTTATTCTTACTTCTTCCTTTTAAAGATGTTGAAATTCTTGTTTTGTCTAGATAATTAAATACTGACAAAGACTAGCATGGAACCAGGGTATCCAGGGATCATGATTTATAGTCCTGTTGGAGAAATGGTACTCCATGTATCACAGAGATGGCCCAGGGGTTAGAGGACTTAGCTTCTTTTGCTATCTCTGTTTTTCATGAATGTGATAAGAAGGTTAAGGAGTAGGGGAATTGGAGGTGGTTGAGATCAGAAAGGTGGTCAAGAAATAAGAACTTAAATAAAACCATAAGTTGGTGAGGATTTTTTTGCTGGAGAATCATTACTAAGAACTATAATCATTGAATAAAAGGAAGCGGGTAGCAAGGTGGGTTGTAACACTAGGTATCTGGCTGCTTTTTGTACTACATGGACAAACTTGGGACCCTCTTAGCCTTTCATCATTTTATATATCTGTATCTATCTCTATCTCTATCTATCTATCTATCTATCTATCTATAAGAGGAGATACCTACTGCATACCATACCAAAGAAAAAATCATCAGTTCCTGCCAGTTATCCCATTGCAGTGTAAAAGACTAACAAATAATAAAACTTTGGGAAAAAATGTGGGAGATTATCATCAATTTGAGGAAGGCAAGCAATTCTTTAAAAAGACATAGAAAATGATACATAATAATCTAATCCATGTTGAAATTAGGAATTTTTGTTCCACTATAACCCTTTAGAGAGTTAAGAAACAACCCATATGATTGGAGACTATATTAACAACACATATATCCAATAATGGACTTGAATTCAGAATGTAGAAAGCACTGCTACAATAAGCAAAAAAGGCAGA
Source organism: Madoqua kirkii (assembly GCA_006408675.1). Classification (NCBI taxonomy): domain Eukaryota; kingdom Metazoa; phylum Chordata; class Mammalia; order Artiodactyla; family Bovidae; genus Madoqua; species Madoqua kirkii. Next base: position 21,331 of record SJYC01058272.1, on the reverse strand, counting down.
TGAGAATTCAGTTTTTAAAAAACTGAAAGGATTGAATTTGGAATTCATAAAAGTGGATATTGAAATAATCAATAAACATAGGAAACTGTGCTTAACTGCCATTCAGTTCAGTTCAGTTCAGTCGCTCACTCGTGTCTGACTCTATGTGACTCCATGTATCGCAGCACGCCAGGCTTCCCTGTCCATTACCAACTCCTGGAGTTCACTCAGACTCACATCCATCGAGTCAGTGATGCCATCCAGCCATCTCATCCTCGGCCGTCCCCTTCTTCTCCTACCCCCAATGCTTCCCAGCATCAGAGTCTTTTCCAATGAGTCAACTCTTCGCATGAGGTGGCCAAAGTACTGGAGTTTCAGCTTTAGCATCATTCCTTCCAAAGAAATCCCAGGCCTGATCTTCTTCAGAATGGACTGGTTGGATCTCCTTGCAGTCCAAGAGACTCTCAAGAGTCTTCTCCAACACCACAGTTCAAAAGCATCAATTCTTCTGCACTCAGCCTTCCTCACAGTCCAACTCTCACATCCATACATGACTACTGGAAAAACCATAGCCTTGACTAGACGGATCTTAGTTGGCAAAGTAATGTCTCTAACTATCATTATGGAAATCCAATTAAAAGCACAGTGTAATATTGGCAAACTCAGCCACAGTGAGTAAAATGAAAAAGACACATGACACTAAATGAGGGGCTGAAGGATGTAGAACTAGACCTTGTATCCTATGGTGGGTGCTAAACTTAGTACAATCACTTTGAAAGAAATACACATAACACACACACAAAACACAACACAACACAACACAACAAAATAACTCTAAAGCTGAAAAAATGCCGTAGAATTTAGCTATATTTATCCCCAGGCATAAGCATTTTACCCTGAGGTATAAGCAAAAGATGAGTATGCTGATGTGCTGCACTCAATATGTTAGCAAATTTGGAAAACTCAGCAGTGGCTGCAGGACTGAAAAAGGTCAGTTTTCACTCTAATCCCAAAGAAGGGCAATCCCAAAGAATTACCATACAATTGCACTCATTTTACCTGCTAGTTAGGTTATGCTTGAAATCCTTTGAGCTAGACTTCAGCAGTGTGTGAACCTAGAACTTCCAGATGTACAAGCTGGGTTTACAAAAGGCAGAGGAACCAGAGACCAAATTGTCAACATGTGTTAGATCATAGACAAAGCAATGGAATTCCAGAAAAACATCTACATCTGCATCATTGACTACACCAAAGCCTTTGACTGTGTGGATCACAACAATCTGTGGAAAATTCTTAAAGAAATGGGAATACCGGACCACCTTACCTGCCTCCTGAGAAACCTGTATGCAGGTCAAGAAGGAACAGTTAGAACCAGACATGGAACAATAGACTGGTTCAAAATTGGGAAAGGAATATGACAAGGCTGTATATTCTCACTCTACTTATTTAACTTTCATGCAGAGTACATCATGTGAAATGCCAGGTTGGATGAATCCCAGGCTGGAATCAAGACTGCAGTAAGAAATATCAGCAACCCCAGATATGCACATGATACCACTCTAATGGCAGAAAGTGAAGAGGAACTAAAGAGCCTCTTGAAGGTGAAAGTGGAGAGTGGAAAAGCTGGCTTAAAACTCAACATTCAAAAAGCTAAGATCATGGCATCTGGTCTCATCACTTCATGGCAAGCAGAAGAGGGAAAAGTGGAAGCAGTGACAAATTGTATCTTCTTGGGCTCCAAATCACTGTGGACAGTGACTGCAGCCATGAGATTAAAAGATGCTTGTTCTTTGGAAGGAAAGCTATGACAAACCTAGACTGCATGTTAAAAAGCAGAGATATCACAGTGCTGAAAAAGGTCCTTATAGTCAAAACTATGGTTTTTTCAGTAGTCATGTACAGATGTGAGAGTTGGACCATAAAAAAGGTTTTTGAAATGAGATGTTGGAGAAGACTCTTGACAGTCCCTTGTATTTCAAGGATATCAAAGGAGTCAATCCTGAAGGTAAGCAACCCTGAATACTCACTGGACAGACTGATGATGAAGCTGAAGCTGCAATATGTTGGCTATGTGGTGCAAAGAGCTGACTCATTGGTAAAGAAGTCTCTGATGCTGGAAAAGATTGAAGCAAAAGGAGAAGGGGGTGGCACAGGATGAGATAGTTGGATAGCATCACCTACTCAGTGGACATGAATTTGAGCATATTCTGGGAGATGGTGAAGGACACGGAAGCCTGGTATGCTGAGGCCATGGGGTCACAATGAGTGAGCAACTACAAATCCTTAGACATAGAAATACATACATATGTTGGTAAAAGATATTTACAAAAATGTTCATAGCAGCAGTTTTGGAACAGCTCAAACCAACACAAATGCTTATGTTGTGAAGGACACGGAAGCCTGGTATGCTGAGGCCATGGGGTCACAATGAGTGAGCAACTACAAATCCTTAGACATAGAAATACGTACATATGTTGGTAAAAGATATTTACAAAAATGTTCATAGCAGCAGTTTTGGAACAGCTCAAACCAACACAAATGCTTATGTACAATAACAAAGATAGTTAAGTTGCATATTCATGCAATAGATACTGAATAGCAAAGATCCGCAACAAGTACAATGAAACATGATAGTGCGAATGAATCTCACCAAATAACGTTGAGTGAGAGAAGCCAGTACCCCCCAAATATACATTATTTGATTGCATTTGCTGGGAGAAATATTTGGTTCCAAATAGGAAAAGGAGTACATCAAGGCTGTATATTGTCACCCTGCTTATTTAACTTTTATGCAGAGTACATCATGAGAAACGCTGAGTTGGATGAATCACAAGCTGGAATCAAGATTGCCAGGAGAAATCTCAATAACCTCAGATATGCAGATGACACCACCCTTATGGCAGAAAGTGAAGAGGAGCCAAAGGGTCTCTTGATGAAAATGAAAGAGGAGAGTGAAAAAGTTGGCTTAAAGCTCAACATTCAGAAAAGGAAGATCAGGGCGTCCGGTCCCATCACTTCATGGGAAATAGATGGGGAAACAGTGGAAACAGTGTCAGACTTTATTTTTGGGGGCTCCAAAATCACTGCAGATGGTGACTGCAGCCATGAAATTAGAAGATGCTTACTCCTTGGAAAGAAATTTATTACCAAATTAGACCACATATTAAAAAGTAGAGACATTACTTTGCCAACAAAGGTCCATCTAGTCAAGGCTATGGTTTTTCCAGTAGTTATGTATGGATGTGAGAGTTGGACCTTAAAGAAATCTGAGCACCAAAGAGTTGATTCTTTTGAACTGTGGTGTTAGAGAAGACTCTTGAGAGTCCCTTGGATTGCAAAAAGATTCACCCAGTCCATCCTAAAGGAGATCAGCCCTGAGTGTTCATTGGAAGGACTGATGTTGAAGCTGAAATTCCAATACTTTGGCCACCTGATGTGAAGAAATGACTCAGTGGGAAAGACCTTGATGCTGGGAAAGATTGAAGGCGAGAGGAGAAGTGGACGACAGAGGATGAGACGGTTGGATGGCATCACCGACTCAATGGACATGAGTTTGGGTAAACCCCGGGAGATGGTGGAGGACAGGGAGGGCTGGTATGCTGCAGTCCATGGGGTTGCAAAGAGTTGGACACGACTGAGCCACTGAAAAACAAAACTATTCCGTTTCTGGCGGACAGGTCATGTGATTCTCTTTGGACACTGGCCAGCAGCATGGTGGTGTGAAGACAGTAACCGTCACCTGTCTTCACAGACACTCTTTGGGGCATCTTTAAACTCATCAAAAGTAAGATCTGAAAGGACTTTTTAAAAATATGAGCAATCTATGATGATCTTTCCTTTATTTTTTTGCTGCGCGGCGTGCGGGATGTTAGTTCCCTGACCAGGGATGGAATCCGTGCCCCTTACGTTGGAAGCATGGAGTCCTAACCACTGGGCAACCAGGCAAGTCCAGCACTGGTTTTTCATACACTCCCTCAGGGATTTGACCGCCTCCCGATCCTTTGTGCTCAGACACCGTTTTATTCTTCAGTGTGTTGACACCGCGGAACCCTGGGCCTTGCTATCGGTCTTCACAACTCCATGCTTCCAGCTCATCAGCAGGTGCTTCTCTTCCCTGAAAGATGGCAATACCGTTCACGTGTGAATGTGCCCACAGGCTTGTGATGTGCACGTTCTGTGTGCTCACGTGTGTGTGCATCTCACTAGGGAACAAAGCATAAATAAATCAGGAGGGAAAAAGAAGTGGTGACATGTGGTCCTATTTGACGCTGGAAACTCTGGGACTTCCGGCTGTTTTCAGAAGTAATGGTTGTCAGGTTCATAAGAAAAATAAAACAACTTGAGAGACACTGGGACATTTTAGTCAGCGACTAACATGGGCCACTGGTTTCAAGAACTGTTTGGAGTGGAGAACAATTGCGAGGGGAAATTCCCGGCCCGCCACTCTTTTCATCAAGCCTATTAAACTAATGGTTTGGTTTTAACAATGTCTCTCCCCACAGCCAGCCTGCCTCGGGAATAGACTCGCCAGACATGGTTACTAAACACCCAGAGACTTAAGCAATTAGAGAAGCTGCTATTTTTAAGTTCTCCTGTGGAGTCTCCTGGGCAATAAGCTGGCTAGCGTCCGCCTCCGGGGTTCTGGAAGTTTCCGCTCCGAGCAGTGAGAGCTTTCATTTCCTGCAAGTGCCCCTGGCCACCTCTGCCCAGGACTTGCCTACGAACTGGCTGCCTGGTGGGCAAGGGACGTTGCGACTCCTGGGAGGACTTTCAGGAATCTGCAGCAGCGTGCGTGGAGTCCCGAGTGCTCCCGAGAGCACTCTTTCTCCAGTTGCCACTGGGCTATTGACCGACATTCCCTTGCCTTGCCTGGTCTTGCCTGTGACCGAAGATACAGGTGTGTGAGGCATCTGAGTTTAAAGCTTCCACCTGAGTCCATGACAACCGGTGCCCTTGGGCACACTTTCAAAGTGGATCCGTCGCTTCTCTTTAGGGGGGCTTTTCTCCTCTGGACCCTCTCCGTCTAGAATCCTCCTTGTTGCCCTTCAGCCTCCCTCACCCCCGTTTCATCAGGAGGTGGCGCTTCCCTCAAGCGCTCTCTGATCCTCTCATCCCTGCAGCCCCATCCGCTCCCTGTCCCTGCACCCTAAGTCTTCACGCCCGTACCCCTGCTTCTCTGCCCTCCGTGGGCATCTGAATTTGCAACTGCAGCTCAGGGCAGAAGCCAGCCTTCCTCTCCAGCCCTACTTACCCACAGGCATCGTCTCCCTGCAAGACACCAGGGGCAGATGCACAAGGTGAGCATTCAAAAGAGGGTAATCTGAAGGGGGAGGAGGGAATGGGCCACCTGCCTTCCCCACCCTGCTGGCTCCCACCCAAGAAACAGTGAGCAGAATTCCCGTGGGAGGTAGTTATCCCAATCAGCCCCGCGTTAGCAGAAAACGGTGGGGGGGATTCCCCTCGGGAAGGCGTCATATCCATCTTCTCCCAGCCACACACGAGCTTTATTTAGCAGGTCAAGTTGTCCTCAAATAACCAGGAAGAAAATTGCTGACACATTCTGGAACTTATTTCTTACAGAATCTGAATTCTCTCCACCTTACTCCCGCCCACAAATACGGTGTCTACAAGGGCGGCTACTGGGCCAAAGGATGTCTTCCTTTGAGATCTTCAAGAGGAGGGCTTTTCTGGGGGACAGACTGGTCCCACGCTCAGGCACGTGATGGGATTTCAGCTTTCCCCCATCCCCTCATATATGGAGAATATTCTCCCCACTGAAACCACACAGCTCTGGCCTGGTGGCTCTATGGTTTGAATACGAATTTATCATTTTTGTCTACATTACATCTTGTTCCAGAGAGGACTTGTGGCAATTTACAGATACACAAAATCAAATGAAAAAATTAGACATAAACAAAAGTCAAATCCAAGGAAAACGTCAGTAAAGGTAGGGGAGGGCAAGGCAGGATTCAGCCTCAGGCCGGAGCTGGGCTGTGTTTTCTGACCTTGGCTGCGCTGGGCCTCTCTTGCCACACGTGGGCTTTCTCTGGCGGTGGTGAGTGGGGGCTGTTCCGTGCCGTCCTGCACAGGTTCTACGCGTGCAGAGTTCAGTGGCTGCGGCTCACGGGCTCAGCAGCTGTGGTGCACGGACTATAGCTGCTCCCCAGCCTGTGGAATCTTCCCCGACCAGGGACTGAACCCGTGTCCCCTGCGCTGACAGGTGGATTCTCATCCACTCTACCACCAGCACAGTCCCTGGAGCAGCGTTCTGAAACACAGCTGCGCATCCTTCAAAAATAGGTTGTCTGGGCCCCACCCCCAGAGGTTCTGATGTAATTGCTCTGGGTGTGGCCTGGGCCTCAGGAGTTTTTCAAGCTGCCCAGGTGAGACTAACTGCAGCCAAGGCTGAGAGTCACTGCTCTCCAGAGGCGCCTCCCACATGAAAATGAGAACACAAGCTGACATCCGAGCTCCCCAGGGCTGAAGCCGGAAAGGGACGCCGAATGTGCTGTCTGTCTCGGGAAACCCAACAGGGGCTCCGGACCATCTGAGAGGAGTGGGAGGGAGGTTCAAACGGAGGGGACACGTGTGCCTGTGCCTGACTCATGTCGAGGTTTTGACAGAAAACAGCAAAATCCTGTAAAGAAATCATCCTCCAATTTAAAAATAAATTAATTAAAAAGGGAAACCGGGTAAGTTTCATAACACATTGTCTGGAAGATGAGCGAGCTTTTTCTGCCTCTGAGCCTGAAGGCGATCGGGGGAAATGTGTCCTCTTCAAACATCCGCTGCACAGTCTCGTGTGCACGGGTTATCCGTGTGAGTTCACATGCATTTGTACATACTTTCCTTTTTATGCAAATGAGTCATATGCTCCTCTGCAAATGGTTCTCCTGTTTACAAGCCTGTCGGCACGTTTGGATGTTCAGGAGACTTTTGGCAACTTGATCTAAGAGTGATTCAGAAGAGCACGTCTGTGCATGGTAAATCGCTTCAGTTGTGTCCGACCCAGGGACTGTAGCCCCACACCCCCGCCCACCCCGGGTTCCTCGTCCATGGGAATCTCCAGGCAAGAATACTGGAGGGGGTTGCCATGCCCTCCTCCAAGGGAGCTTCCCCACCCAGCGACCGAACCTGAGTCTCTTACGTCTCCTGCATTGGCAGGTGGGTTCCTTACCCCTTGCGCCCCCTGGGAAGCCCCCCAGAAGAGCAGAGATGACATCTGTCCTCCCCTTTAGTGAGTAAAATAGTCTTACTTTTTCTGTCTTTGTAAATGGGAACCCGCACTTTCGTTCTCCCGTGTCTTTTCTCTGCATTTCACCCTTCTCGGTATCATTCACAGTCCTCAGAACAGACGGTGCCCGGAAATCCAAGGGCAATGAAGAGATTACGTGGGCTAAACCCCTCTTACGGACAAGGGATGCCCAGAGTAACACGTGACCCTCCTTCCTTTCCAGAGAGAAAACCGGACGTGTGATCTCTGCCCGTTACTCCAGAGGCGAGCCAGGTCGGAAAGAGGCCTAGTAAAGACATCCAGCCCCTTGCGGTGGCAGTGACGCCAGGCAGCTGAGGTCAGGGCGCCACAGCTCAGCACTGCGGTCCGAGGAGAGGCAGAAAGGGGCAGAGCCTGCTTCCTCTGCAGAGCTGCTGGTATGTCTGGACACGTGCACAAGCTTTGCTCTTTGGGGGTGGGGCAGGGCTCTCAGTGACAGCTGTCCAGAGGCACCTCCGGCAGGAACAACAAGGACACGTTCCAGTGCACCTCGGCCTTGCCTTAAAGCAGGGACCAAAGGGCTCTGCTGAGCAACCCCAGTGCCTTGGCGGCCTGAAACTTCCGTCTCATCATTTTTGAAGAGTCTCCGAAGACCTGGCACAGAAAAGAGGGCTACCCCTACCTTTGGCGAGACTTTGAAGCAACATCCCTGCAATAAGCATGGAAAAGACAAGCTGACTGTTTCCTGAGGCTTGAAAGGAAGCTTCGAGTCCACATGGGAGGGAGCGCTGTGTAGTTTTCAGCGGCCATGCACTGGTGGGCCTATCACAATTTGCAGGGCGTTGACGTAACTCCAGACCAACTGGCAGGCCCTGTTCTGAGGCCCAGTGCCCCCTGCTCCCACAGCCGACCACAGCCGACCCAGCCGACCCCTGGCCTTGCCGCCATCCAGCGCCTCCCACCGGGCCTCCGGGACACTGTCCCAGACCTCCGTCCTGCTTGGTCATCGCGGGGCTCTGCCAGCTGTTACTCTTCTGCAGACCTCCCTGCTGCAGCTGCAGTGCCTGGAGCCCCGCCTGGTGCCTGGAGCCCCGCCTGGCACCTGGAGCCCCGCCTGGCACCGGCAGACCCTCCATGAGTATTTGCTGAGTATGACAGTTCAGCCACACTCTGCCTACTTTTGATAAATGGACCTCAGGTCTGAGCACAGGCTGTGGCCAGAGAACCAGCTGCTCTGGACTGAGGGAGCCCGACGGAGAAGAGTCGTTCATTCCCGGAGGCCTGACGCAGCATCACTCGGGACCCATGGGCTGACCAGGCGCGGCCCACCCTACAGACAGCCAGACTCGGCTGGGGGTGTATCTTGGGGTCTGGGGACAGCCCTGGTTCCTCTCTGAGTTGCCCTCGCCGACGTCTCCGGGCTGAAAGGTGGTCGCTGACAAGGTGCTCAAAGCCACAACCACGCTGATGCTAAAGTCCCATCCGACTCAAGTTCGCTGTGTGAGCACTCATTTTTGCCAAGAAAGAGGGAGGACTCCTGCCCCTCCTCGTCCCCTTTCTTCCTCTCTTTCTTCCTTAAAGCACACTCAGAAGTGCTTGAACGGCTGCTGAAGGGAATTGTTGCTGCTGCAATCACCGCTCTCTGTGTGAAGCGCCTCCAGCCGTCCGCGGCCTCCCTCCCGAGGGCGGGGGGACATTTGGATATTAAAGCGCCACTGAGCTGCGCCTGCCGACAGGCAGCCCTAATCATCTCTTAGGGCAGCGGGGGACGCGCCCCGGGCCCCCGGCTCACCAGTCCCTTCCTTTAGGCGGGCTACCTGCCGCCAGATGGAGGTCTCTAAGGCAAGGCCAGCAGAGAACAAGGAATAAAGAGGTGGGAAAGGCCTGGCAAGAGGCCAGCACAGAAAGCCATTTGCTCATCCTCTCTGCTCGAGGTGAGAACAGGCCTGCACGCCGGCACCCCGGAGGTCCAAGTTTCAGCTAAGTGGCGCCGCGGAAGGAGTGTGTGGACCTCTCGTTTGCAGTGACATCAACATGCTATAAATTCTTTTTCTTTCCTCCCTCTTTTTTTTAGTGTTCTTATAAGTTAGGCAGCTTCGTGTGCTGGACTGGGGGAACAGCATCCCTGGCCCCATCGCCTTTCCTTCCTCTGCACTGATCAAGGGTCCTGGCTTCCTCTGCCTCCTGCTGGAGTCTGGCAGTGGGAGGGTGGGCAGAGAGGAAGTGGGGGCATCTGTACTCCCCGGTCCTCTCCCCGGAGAGACCCCGCCAGCAGCGTGCGCCTGCGTGCCAGCCACCCTTCCTGTTGCGTGGCCTTCTCCTTCCTGCCGCCTGGCTTAGCACGGCTTCTGGACTCCGAGGACTGTTACTGCGCTTCTCCCGCTGCAGCCCTAGGGCGGTAAGGGCTGCTCCCAGGCCTGGACCCGAGACTGCAGTCCATTCGTTTCCGCCCACCGGTGTAAACTGCTCTTTATCACAGTCTCTCAAATCACCCCGCCTGAATGTGCCGGCTGGCTCCCGCTGGCTGGCACACCGGCGCGCTCGGGTCTTGTGTGCCCTCCCGCAGACCTTCTTACCCATCCCGCAATGTTGCCGTAAGTCTTCCCTCACCGAGAGCACGCGGGGTGCCTCCCCTCACGGCCACGCAGCTGGGATTCATGACTCGGCGCAGAAAGCATTTTGGTCTCACTCCCAAGTTTAGGCCTTGCTCACTGCCTGTAGGGTCACTACGGCCTCATGGGGCTCCCTGAACCCTTCCTCCAGGCTCCTCTCATCTCTGGCTGCTTCATAAACTAAAATTCGCTTACCATATTTTTTCAAAAAGCATTTCAACCTCAGAACATGGATGTACTTGTATCTGAATTATTCCAAGACATACGAAGAGCCTGCAAATTATGAGGCATCCAGCAAAGGATACCCTTGCATCACCTTTTCGTATCTGAGACACAGGGTGTGCAGGCATGTCTTGCGGGGTGCCAGCGGGGCCTGTGGAGCCCATCTCCCCAGGAAGCCCGAGAAGCGTGACACCAGGGAGCTGCTGCCCTGACCGGTCAGTCCTGCCAGCGAGAGAGGGGAGGGCGCATGGAAGAGGCACACCCCGAGTCTGACGGTGCCAGCCTGGGAGGGGACCCCTTCTTCTGCTCACACTGCGTTGGTGAGAACGCTTCAGTAGGGCTGCCCCTCAGCCACAAGGCGAACCGAGGAACAGAGTCTCTACCTGACCAGCTCGTGTCCACCTCGAAGGGGACCACCATTCGGAGTGAGGAACCTGAGTCTGGGTGCAGAATTCGCTGTTGCTGCCGCTCATCACCCGCTCTCCCAGACACCATCTGCTCCATCTCACATCGGCCCTCCCAGCTTCCCGGTGGTCCGGGGGTTGGGACTCTGCCTGTCAATGCCGGGGGCGTGGGTTCGGTCTGTGATCCAGGGAGACCCCATGTGCTCCGAGGCAGCTGAGCCGGTGGACCTCAACCACCGAGGCCCCGGCACCCGGAGCCTGTGCGGCGGAACAGGAAGCCTAGTGCACGGCGATGAGAAGCCAGTCACTGCGTGAGGAGGAGCCGCCTCTCTGCAGCCAGAGAGGGCCCGAGGCGGCCAAGAATTAGAAACAAATAAATCATCTAAGAGGTCGACCCCGCCTTTTCTATAAACTTGCCTGGCAGTCTTTCCTGCTCTCTCAGGAAATAAATGCAGAGGGATGTATATTTGCGTTCTTTCCTTCCCTGTTCTGTGATCTCAAGATCTCAAGTCGATTTCTCTCAGTTGGAACATAGGGACAATAGCAGACCAGCCTCCCAAGGCCATCATTCTGTCCCTGCCTCTGCCAGAGACCGCCCCGTGGTGTGGAGGAGGCTGCTTCACTCCTCCCCGTCCACAAGGGACGGTGGTATTTATCAAAGAAAAGCGTTCCTAGCCAAGCACACCGTGCATTGTTTAATAGCAACAGCTCACCTTTACTGAGGGCTTGCTGTGTGCCAGCACCAAGTATGTTAGGGGCATTAGTTCACCTAACTTGCAGCGATCCTGTACGGAGGGCACAGGTATTATCTTCATTTTACAGCTGAAAACAGATGCGGCACAGAGCAGGTAAGTAACTCACCAGGGTTTCAGAATCACGCTCATAAGCACTGCGGCCCCGCTTCTTTTGCGCATGCTCAGTCGCTTGCGTCGTGCCCGGCTCTGTGCGACCCCGTGGGCTGCAGTCCGCCAGGCTCCTCTGTCCATGGGATTCTCCAGGCAAGAAGGCTGCAGTGGGTTGTCGTGCCATCCTCCAGAGATCTTCCCAACCCAGGGATGGATCCTGCGTCTCTAACATCTCCTGCATTGGTAGGATGGTTCACTAGCACCGCCTTCTTTAATAGACAGGTGGCTCAGAGGTTAAAGCGTCTGCCCCCAGTGTGGGAGGCCAGGGTTTGATCCCTGGGTCGGGAAGATACCCTGGAGAAAGAAATGGCAGTCCACTCCAGTGTTCTTGCCAGGAGAATCCCATGGACAGAGAAGCCTAGTAGGTTACAGTCCACGGGGTTGCAAAGAGTCGGACACGACCGAGCGACTTCACCTCACCTCACCAAGGGATTTTTGGCAGAGAAGGCAGCGGCAACCTATTCCAGTACTCTTGCCTGGAGAATCCCATGGATGGAGGAGCTTGGTAGGCTGCAGTCCATGGGGTCGCTAAGAGTCAGACACAACTGAGCGACTTCACTTTCACTTTTCACTTTCTTGCATTGGAGAAGGAAATGGCAACCCACTCCAGTGTTCTTGCCTGGAGAATCCCAGGGACAGGGGAGCCTGTTGGGCTGCCGTCTATGGGGTCAGAGTCGGATATGACTTAGCAGCAGTAGCAGCAGCAAGGGATTTTTTGAGTATTTTATCCTGCTCTCCTTGTATCTCCTGAATTTTCACTTTAGTTCATTGACCATCTCGCCCAGCTCCCTGTAACAGGAAGGATTACTTTGACGAAGGGACCATTTATTCCCCATCCTCATGACCTCATCAACCTTCCCAGCCTAGTGCCTCTGCTGAGGAAACACTCTGTGAACGTATGTAGATGATCAAGGCAGGTATAACAATGCAGTTTTCATTGAATTCATGATGATATAGTGGAAATGGCATAAATTTGCCTTCATCACAGCTGGATTCAAATCTTCTGTCCTCTGGGTACTAACTGTGCTAGATTGGGATAGTTATTTATCCATCTAACCTCACATCACATCCATTTTCTCATCATTAATAATCAAGAGAAGAACTAAAGTTCTTAAAACCGAGGCTGGTTGTGGTAGATTCTTCCTCCTGCAGGTGATACACTCATTCATAGTAACACTGGGGAATGGAGAGCTAAACTATGCTAAACCATGCTTCCCGCAGCAGAGAAAGGAGTGGCTGGGAGAAGGGTGGGACAGAGTTCAAAGCCAAGTTGATTTCTCTGCGCTGTTCAAAAGAGGGACCCAGAGTGACTGTCCCACCGATGACCTTCAGATAAGCCCAGAGCTGTAGGGGTGAAGAACTAACTCTTTTGTTTGCAAAAGTGACTGAGAATTGAGTTGGAAAGATGAGAGACAGAATAAGAAGCAAAGGGGATGAATCTGGAGAAGTGAGGAGTGAGGGATTTGGAAGAAGAGAAAGGGTTTATTTAGCAACATGGCTGGGTTGAGAAGGGGCACAAGGGAGAGTCTTCCTGTTGGAAACAGACAAATAATAAACGCAGAGGGCGGAATATGTGCTTTCTTTCCTTCCCTGCTCCGTGACCTCTACCTTCCCCCCTTTCCTCTCTGCATCTCTCTAAAGCCTTAGTGAAGTCTTCTATTTACAGATGCTTTGTGTCAGAATGAGCTGTTAGTAAGATGGGAGCTGGGCGGGGGAGGGGGGTGCAGGCCCACACCTGAGCAACGTGATCAGTAACTCAGAGGAGCTTGAAGTCAGGGGAGAACAGGAACACCGTGTCAGTCACTGTTTCCACTCCCCAGAGAGTGGAAGAGATTGGAGGAAGTCTAGTGGGCTGTGACCGCACACAGAGCAGCACTGGATTCCATTTCACTTGAGCCTCAAAGGGCAGGGAGTCTCCGCTGACACCTGGGATACAAGGGGATGATAATACACAAGAGTGTCTAATAACCAAGGACAACTAAGAACCTTAGAAGTCTATGAGGCATGGGTATAAGCGATCAGAGTTGGATGCAGGCCTTACACCGGCGTAATAATAACAGGTGAATATCAGAACTCCCAGAGGAGCCAAAACTGCAAAAATGCAACTAAATATGTAAAAACTCAACATGTGTAAAAGCTGGCACATTTTAGGTCACTGAGTGCCTGTTAAGTCACTCCAGTCACGTCCGACTCACTGCGACCCCATGGATGGTAGCCCCCCAGGCTCCTCTGTCCATGGGCTTCTCCAGGCAAGAACACTGCAGTGGGCTGCCACGCCCTCCTCCAGGGGCCCTTCCTGATCCAGGGATCCAGCCCACGCCTCTAACCTTTCCTGCACCGGCAGGCAGGTTCTTTGCCACCAGTGCCCCCTGGGAAGAATGGTGGAGTTCCTCCTCTCTTTCTACTCTAAGAGGGAAAGGGTTGACAAGGTCAGACAGTTTTAAGGGCGATGGAGTGGGGTGAAGGAGAAAGGCGTTTGGAAAGGGGTCAGAGTTCTGCCGCCCCCAATCTCTGTGAGCCCAGGTGTGTTCAGAGGCAGAGAGAGGGAAAAGGAGGGAGCGGGCAGGGCCATGTGGGAAGGACGTGTCCTTCTGGCCCACGGCAGGGAGCCGTGCAGGGCCTCTGAGAAGAGAGGAGTGTCAGGTCTGGTCTCCAGCACGAGACAGAGAGAGGATGGCGCCGGGGTGCATGCTCCACCTTTGAAGTTGGCGTCAACAGCCTCACGTATCTTATAGCTGTGAGATTAATTTAGGTAAAACAATTCAAGATGGTTTAAGCCCAAAGAAGGATTCACTGGCTCCCATGAATGGAAAAATCTAAGTGCGAGGTTCCCAGGCCCAGCAGGATTAAGAGACTGAAACAGCGTCGCCCATCTCAGCCTCACTGCGCCCCATGTTGGCTCTGTGCTCCGGCTCCACGTGGGGTCGAGATCACTGCTAACTCAGTCTGTGTGTGGAGAAGGAGATGGCAACCCACTGCAATATTCTTGTCTGGGAAACCCCGTGGACAGAGGAGCCTGACGGGCCACAATCCACGGGGTCACAGACACGCCGACATGACCTAGGGGCTGAGCACACACGCCCTCCGTCTGTGCCTTTAGAGTCCAGCCCTGAACCAGTCCTTGTGCCGAGGGACACACCGGCCGACTTCGCTTGCATCTGGCCCTTGGCGTCACGGCTTCCTCCCTCCCCCTCGCCTACTCTGCCTCCACCACACTGGCCCTCGTTGCCCCTCAAACCCTCAGACAGCTCTGTCTCAGGGCCTTTGCGCCTGCTCCTCCCCAGAAGCCTGTGCAGCCCCTCCCTCACCTCCTTCAGGTCTTTGCTCAGATGTCACCTTCCCAATCGGGGCCCCTAGATTTCACACTGACTGAACTCACCCTGACTCTCCACCTGCACACACACACACATGCCCATCCCTGCGTCCTGCCTTATTTCCTCTAGGGTATGTTCCCAGGTAGCCTATCACCAAATCAATAGGTGAAAATGTAACATGTCAATTTTCTCCTATCAGCCCCAGTGGAAAGTGAATGCCATGAAACCATGGGTTTCTGAGAGGCTTCCCTGGTGACTCAGACGGTAAAGAACCTGCCTGCAATGCAGCAGACTTCGGTTCGATCCCTGGGCTGGGAAGAGCCCTGGAGAAGGGAACGGCTTCTCACTGCAGTATTGTTGCTTGGAGAAATCCGTGCACAGAGGAGCCTGGCCGGGTACGATCCAGGGGGTCGCAAAGAGTCGGACACGCCTGAGCAACTAACACACATGGGTTTTCAAAAACTATGTGCTTCTTGATTAGGGCTGTGCTGGGTCTTTGTCGCTGCGTCTGGCGCTCTCCAGCTGCAGGAGCGGGTGCTGCTCTCTGGGCGTGACGGGCAGGCCTCCCGGCGCAGCTGTGGCGCAGGGCTTGGCTGCTCTGTGGCGTATGGGGTCTGCCCCGGCCAGCGGCCAGACCGGTGTCCCCTGCATCAGCAGGTGCATTCCTGACTACGGGGCACCGGGGAAGTCCAAAACAGGCTCTAGAATAATGTTGAGCACAGAGCAAGTTCGCAGTCCGTTGTTGAATGAGTGCGTACCAAGGTCGAAGGCTCCAGATCTGGAAGGGGACTGAGGTCCAGAGGGGCAGTCCTGAGGCTGAATCACCGGTGGGAGGGGCACGTACCGCCGGAAGGCGACTGGCAGCTTGGTCTCCAGAACAGCAGACATCCGGCTTTCCTCCCAGCCCACAACACACACACGCACACACACACACACACACACACACACATGCACTGTCTCTTATACACATCTAGATGTGTATAAGAGACAGGGTGAGAACGCTTCAGTAGGGCTGCCCCTCAGCCACAAGGCGAACCGAGGAACAGAGTCTCTACCTGACCAGCTCGTGTCCACCTCCAAGGGGACCACCATTCGGAGTGAGGAACCTGAGTCTGGGTGCAGAATTCGCTGTTGCTGCCGCTCATCACCCGCTCTCCCAGACACCATCTGCTCCATCTCACATCGGCCCTCCCGGCTTCCCGGTGGTCCGGGGGTTGGGACTCTGCCTGTCAATGCCGGGGGCGTGGGTTCGGTCTGTGATCCAGGGAGACCCCATGTGCTCCGAGGCAGCTGAGCCGGTGGACCTCAACCACCGAGGCCCCGGCACCCGGTCCCTTCTGGACGCAGACCCCGGCTACTCCCCACCCCATCCCGGAAACTAGCCGTGAAGCCGAGAGCAGAGAGCAGCGCCCTCAGGGGGCAGGGGACAGGGCCGGCTCAGTCCTACTCAGTCAAACCCCAGCCCTCCCCTGCGCCCCCTCCCCCTCTGTGTCTTGTTACATGACAGTCGATAGAGGCCGGGCCTCGGGGGTGTTATCAGAGCCCCAATCGCGACCTCTAACATTATAATCCACGGGGCTGCGGGGAGCATCAGTACATCCTGGATAAATTAATTCAGTGTAAGAAAGAGCTTTGAAGCCGGGCATATCGCTCGGCTTCTGAGGCTTAAGCCCTGTTTAGATTACTTGATTAAAGTGGGTCCAAAGCTTTGGCGATCAATATATTTTGCTTAAGAGCATTGTGGCTACAGAAGCAGATTTAATTGCATCTGTGGTGCTCTGCTTTGTGGGTAGCTCTTTAGAATATAATGAGATATCACCGAGCTAAAAATCGGAGCTGAGATGGACCAGGGAGGGACACTTAACCGAGTCATCACCCTGAGAATGCACTGGGGGCCATGTATTTGCGGGATGTGACCGTAAATAACCTCTGAAAATGAGAAGCTGGAAAAAATGACAATGATAATCACCACTTATAAACTCTTGGTGCAGGAGACACAAGAGGAAAAGCTTGGTCATCTGGCTCTTTTGAGGATGATTTCCTGGATTGTGACTGGGGATTCTAGTAGGTCTCAATAATGGAACATTTTGAGGATTACCGGCCGGCACTTAATCAAGTCATTGTGTCTAATGAGGAGGTTGGCTTAAGCCTCCCCCACAAGGCAGGGGACGGGAGATGTCCCGAGTGTCAGGGACCATGAAGGCAAATCAGTCACCAGAGCACTGGACTAGTGGACTAGGAGTCCAGAGGGGATGGGCAAAGAGGAGCTAGCACACGAGACATGCCCGCTCCGTGCCAGCCACTGCTCGAAGAGTTTAAAGTTTCTATTTCCTTTGGTAGCTAAACACTGCTACAAAATGGATGCGACTGCCCCTTTGATCCCAGGTGGTGCTAGTGGGAAAAAGCCCGCCTGCCAATACAGGAGAGACTGACCCTCCCTGGGTCGGGAAGATCCCCTGGAGGAGGAAATGGCAACTGACTCCAGTCTTCTTGCCTGGAGCATCCCATGGGCAGAGGAGCCTGGTGGGCTACAGTCCACGGGGTCACAGAGAGTCAGACGAAACTGACTTAGCACAGCACAGCCCCATTTTAGAGGGATGGGCTGGTTGGAAATGAGGTGAAGGCAGAATCTGAACCTGGTTTGTGTGATTCTCAAGGCCACAG
The DNA here is from genome assembly GCA_006408675.1 of Madoqua kirkii. Lineage (NCBI taxonomy): Eukaryota > Metazoa > Chordata > Mammalia > Artiodactyla > Bovidae > Madoqua > Madoqua kirkii. The sequence continues at coordinate 4,018 of SJYC01058272.1, read as the reverse complement.
TGTATGTTTGTACTGGTGTCCACTGGGCCCCTCACCAGCTGTACCAATGTGTGCCGGGCCATTTAACCCACTTGGACCATGGTGCTCTCACCTATAAAACAAGAGGGATCCTAAGGTCCCTTCTGACTCAAAATCTTTTGAGTCTAGAATAATTCTGGCTGGGGAGTCAGGAAACCCAGGTACTAACCTTTGTACCTTCACGAACCAGTCACGTGATGGGGGCAGGGCTAGTTACGTCCCTACTTTATTGAGTTTACCCGTTTACAACAAAGGGTAATAACTTGGTGACAACGAGACATCAGATGATGGAGGCTTCTGACACCATCGAGTCTACATAAGTGAGTCTGTTTAAAATATTTAAATCAGGTGCCCAAAAGCTTATGTCTTCAAAGGAGCACGAGGCTGAGCTGCTGCAGATGATCACCCCAGGATGTGGTCCAAGGCAGAGTCCGTGGGCCGAGGTCAGAGGAACCATCAGCTGACGGACCGGTGCGGTTTTCTCCCTCCTAAGTGCTCCCTCTCTGCTGGATTCTCAGGAAATTCACAACTCGATCCGGGTGTTACTCAACCAAACTTGGGGCCACTCAGCCTTGAACAGTAAACCAATCTACTGACCCTAGGTTGTGGTCAAGGAAAGCACAGCATTTATTGCGGGCGACAATCAAGGAATCCAGGCAGTGAGTGCTCAGAGGACCTGAACTCCTTGATAATCTTCAGGGAATGGCTTGTGAAGACAGGGTGAGGAAGGGGGCTTGTGGGAGGCGTGATCGGCTCATGGACATGCTTCTGATTCTGGTGGTGAGGTAATCGAGAGTCAGAATCATCAGCCTTCTGGTTCCACCTGGTCTGGGGTCTATGTGCTGTGATTATGCTGTTGACATCTCCCACCTGGTGGGGCTTTCCGTATCTGCCAAACAGCTCATAGGGCATGGCCGAGAATATTATCTGTATCCCTTGAGGAGGAACCAAAGGTCCTTGACTCTGTTTAATGGCCAAACTATTATTACTTTGTCTTGCTTTACTGTTTTCCTTTCCTCCTACTTTTTCTCACTTCTGTGAATAAAAGCATTCTTTGGAACTTGGGGAAGGCCTAGGAGGCTAATGTTTTTCTGCAGACAGGAGGCAGGTAGAGGGTATTTGGGGGTGGTGGCGCCTGCCCTGTGAGGTCCCTGCACACCTACATGGGGAGCCCTTGCCTTTCCAAACCATGTCTGGTTAACTGCCTTAGGGGTCAGGCCTGGGGGAAGACAAGGGAGAAAGGCTTACATGGGCAGCACGAGAGAGGCAGTCCGCCCCCAGCATCTTCCAGAGGCGACATGGACTCCACATGCACCCTAGTTGTAGCTTGAGGCTGCTAATAGAGAGTGGGGGCTCAAGGAGGCCTCCATCCTTGCGGTTTTTATGTAAAGTATTTCTGTTTATGTTACAAATGATATAGTATCACATACCTGTGAATCAGACCCAGTATAGAGCCTGCAGGTTGCATCCACCTTGCAAAGGGCAGAGAGCTGAGGAGAGTGGGCTTTGGAAGGGCTTGGTAGAGAGCACAACCTCCCGGAAACATGGAAGGGGGACCAACGGCATTTGCTTCTCAACTCCTAGGGTAGGGATTGGGGGGAGTCACAGCTCCTGAGACCGCATTTACTCCCATTGAGAATTTCAAGAACTCTAGTTCTGGCCACCAGAGACGTGAAGCCCTTTTCAAGGTCTGGGAAACTCAGCATCTTTTTAAGTCCTGGTGGATGGCATAGGTGCTTCTCACTCTAATAGCTGAATCACCAGACCCTTGCTTTCAGCCTCTCTGGCAGCTAGGACCTGGGCGCATGACGTGGGATCTACCGATCACCTGTACCTGCCAGATTTTGAGTGAAGAGTTAGCAAAATAAGGAGGCAGGAACCGGAGAATGGTGTTACTGTGTATGTGAGACCTCGGCCAGGGGCTACGGTTGGTATCTGTGTTAGCAGTTTTGCGGTGCCGACTGCTGCGTCTGGTGTCGGCCAGCGGGAGAAGGAGTGTCCCGCAGGCCAGCTCTCAGCATAGCTCAGGTGCCGCTCCTGCTGCGTGGCCTGCTCCTGGCTCTCCAGCAGTTCTGCGAGCTCTCCTTCAGTACGTCCTTGGTTGGTATTCCTGTGGCTTCCTCCTAGCTCTGGCAGATGGACAATGGGAATCAGAAGGCCGAGACCTAGTCCTGGCTTCCCTGGGCCTCGGCGAGCTGGGGCAGTGGGGCCCTGCACTCTCTGAGTGCCTTCCAGCCGCACCATGCCGAGACGGGCCAGGAGAACATGGAGGACAAGCTGCGTCCCCAGTGTGGCATGCGCAGGATGCTCAGGCAGACCTGAGCAGTCGCCTCCTGCCTCCACGACCTGCTACCCATGTTCTCTGGCAGAGTTATTTGTTTGCCTGAAGACCCAGTTTCCTGCTCTTGATAATGGAACTAACATACCAGTGTCTATCACCGAGAGTTAGGTAAGAATTAAATAAGATAATCCACCTAAAGCAGTCAGTAAATACTGAGTGTAAGTCAGCATAGGAATTGTTGTTGCTGTTTCGTCACTAAGTTGTGTCTGGGTTGTGTGGCAACCCTGTGGACTGTAGCCCACCAGGCTCTTCTGTCCATGGGATTTTCCAGGCAAGAATACTGGAGAGGGTTGCCATTTCCTTCTCCAGGGGATCTTCCCAATGCAGGAATCAAACCGGTGTCTCTTGCATTGGCAGACATATTCCCCACTAAACCACCAGGGAAGACCCAGCACCAGAATAGGCTTACAGAATCCTGAACACGCTTCTGGAGGTGAACTCCTGCAAAGTAAATTAGGCTTTTATGTTTACTTAAACCAAAGATAGTATCATGATATTCATCTTGCATTTAAGTGAGATTTTAAGGCAGGTAGAAAATTTTCACTTTTCTTTTAGCTTTCGACCATCCTATGCAAAGCAAATATCCTTATCCTATCGTGGAGAGTTGAAAGCCAGGACTTAAAAAAAAGTGATTCACCCAAGATCAATTACCTTGCAAGGGGAGGGGAGGATGAAAAATCCAAGTGTCTTTTGACCCAGAAACTTTGTTCCTCTCTCTGCCTGCAGAGGTGGGCCCCAAACCCAGAAAAAAAGTTATTTTTTGCTCCAATGTTTCATGTTCTCAGAGTTTCCTAGAGACCTTGGAATCTAGTCATGGCTGAAAACAACACCACTGGACTTCCCCGTTACATGAGCTGGCAACTCCCCGTGCTTGTTTAAACTAGTTTGACTTGGTTTCTTGCTCGCCATCGAGAGTTCCCACTGGTACAGAAGCGCCACTAACGTTTCTTTTTCTCGCTTCCGCTGACAGCCATTCTCGGGATTTTTGTGATGTGTCCGGGCCCGTGCTGGGCTCTGGAGATGCAATGATGAAGACAGCCTCAAAATACAGCCAGCCCATGAGCTAGCGGTTGTTAGACGCTCCTACCTTTGTTGCTCAATAGAAAACCTAGTCTCAGGGAGATGGGAGGACTTTGCTCACGGGCACAGCTTTTGAGTGACGGGGCCAACGAAAGGACCCCAGCAGAGACTTTTCTGCAGAGAACGTTAGTTCCCACTTGGAGTCCGCAGCTGACGGATGAAGGCACGACTGGACCGCAAGTCTCAGGGGTTGACTCTATCACTCGAAATCCAATAAAGGCTGCAAGAATAAACAAGTTCCGGAAGGGCTTAGAGGAGCCCACATAAGTGACAGAGCCAGAACGGGTTATTCAGGGCCAAGGGGCTCACGTCTCTAGCCTGGGGAGCCTGACTCTCGAAGGCGACCACTGCGCTTTCGCAGGAAGCGTCTCTCGCGGCTGCTTTCAGGGACGAGAAGGGGGCGCCCGCGCTACTCCGTCCCCGCGCAGTGGCTGCTACGGTTCAGACTGTTCTCTGCCTCCCGCAGGAAACAGGACCCCGGCGCCTCAGACCTCCTGGTCAGGATGGGAATTCCTTGGAAGGGAAAAGCAAGGGCGGGAGACCGAGACTTGCTGCTGAGGTGAGTCAAGCCCCGAAATC
>SJYC01058271.1:25-10326 GCA_006408675.1 Madoqua kirkii | reverse complement strand
GTGGAGAGTTGAAAGCCAGGACTTAAAACAAAGTGATTCACCCAAGATCAATTACCTTGCAAGGGGAGGGGAGGATGAAAAATCCAAGTGTCTTTTGACGCAGAAACTTTGTTCCTCTCTCTGCCTGCAGAGGTGGGCCCCAAACCCAGAAAAAAAGTTATTTTTTGCTCCAATGTTTCATGTTCTCAGAGTTTCCTAGAGACCTTGGAATCTAGTCATGGCTGAAAACAACACCACTGGACTTCCCCGTTACATGAGCTGGCAACTCCCCGTGCTTGTTTAAACTAGTTTGACTTGGTTTCTTGCTCGCCATCGAGAGTTCCCACTGGTACAGAAGCGCCACTAACGTTTCTTTTTCTCGCTTCCGCTGACAGCCATTCTCGGGATTTTTGTGATGTGTCCGGGCCCGTGCTGGGCTCTGGAGATGCAATGATGAAGACAGCCTCAAAATACAGCCAGCCCATGAGCTAGCGGTTGTTAGACGCTCCTACCTTTGTTGCTCAATAGAAAACCTAGTCTCAGGGAGATGGGAGGACTTTGCTCACGGGCACAGCTTTTGAGTGACGGGGCCAACGAAAGGACCCCAGCAGAGACTTTTCTGCAGAGAACGTTAGTTCCCACTTGGAGTCCGCAGCTGACGGATGAAGGCACGACTGGACCGCAAGTCTCAGGGGTTGACTCTATCACTCGAAATCCAATAAAGGCTGCAAGAATAAACAAGTTCCGGAAGGGCTTAGAGGAGCCCACATAAGTGACAGAGCCAGAACGGGTTATTCAGGGCCAAGGGGCTCACGTCTCTAGCCTGGGGAGCCTGACTCTCGAAGGCGACCACTGCGCTTTCGCAGGAAGCGTCTCTCGCGGCTGCTTTCAGGGACGAGAAGGGGGCGCCCGCGCTACTCCGTCCCCGCGCAGTGGCTGCTACGGTTCAGACTGTTCTCTGCCTCCCGCAGGAAACAGGACCCCGGCGCCTCAGACCTCCTGGTCAGGATGGGAATTCCTTGGAAGGGAAAAGCAAGGGCGGGAGACCGAGACTTGCTGCTGAGGTGAGTCAAGCCCCGAAATCCCCGCCTTGGGCCTCTCTCGGGGCCCCAGAGGTGCCGAGGCCAGTGGGCCTGAGACAAAGGAGGAAGCGTCACCTCGGGCGCTCCACACTGCACCGCCTAGCCAACGCCATGGCGCCCGCGAGGCCCCTCAAGCGGGCGAGGACGCGGGTCCGCCGCATCTCCTGCCGCACAGTCCCAGTGGCAGCGTCCAGGTCTCAGGGAAGCTCGGGCCCGAGCTGCCAGGAACCCAGCCTGCCCTCGCTCCTGAGGCGCCTGACTGTCCCGAGTGTCCCCGCCCCGCCTCTGCGGCCTCCAAACCCCGCAGGGCGTGTGCGCGATCCTGAGCTCCTTACACGGCCGGCCAGCAACCGACTTCTCGCATGTCCCATCCCCAGAGCACCTGAGCCTCGGGAGCCTCAGGCATCGACCGTTCCAGAGCCCTTCCCCCCTTTTCACGGGGTGAGGCGGAAGCCGGCCTGTCCGGTCCTACCCTGTCTTGTCCCTGGAGGGCCATGATCAGAGCGCGCTGTGATTGGCCTGTAACCCTGCCACGCTGTGATTGGCCCGTAACCCTGCCCCCCCCCCGTGATTGGCCCTGTAACCCTGCATCGTTGTGATTGGCCTGTAACCCTGCCATGCTTTGATTGGCCCGTAACCCTGCCCCACTGTGATTGGCCTTCTAACCTGCCTTGCTGTGATTGGCCCTGTAACCCTGCCTCGCTGTGATTGGCCCTGTAACCCTGCCATGCTGTGATTGGCCTTGTAACCCTGCCATGCTGTGATTGGCCTTGTAACCCTGCCCCCCCTGTGATTGGCCCGTAACCCTGTCTCCCTGTGATTGGCCCTGTAACCCTGCCACGCTGTGATTGGCCCGTAGCCCGCGTGTCTCCCTTTTGTCATATCCCCACAGCTTCTTGTCTGCAGTCATCCTTCCCCTCCTTATTTCCCCGGCAGGTCTCCTTTGGGACCAAAGCCAAGAAGGATGGCCCAGCGACCTGGCCTCACACATGTGTGCCCTGTACCGGCTGTGAGGAACTGGACTCCTGCTTCCTTCCCAGGCTGCTCCGTGGAGGTGATTTTAGGAAAGAAGCCCCTTGAGGGGAGCCAGCTAGACCACAGCACAGAATCACATCCTTTCAGAATCTCTAAAAGAGCTCTCTAAAAAGAAAGGCAACAGTGGATTTTTAAAGGTTGATTTATTAGAATCACCTTTAAACCATTTCAGCTTTTTAAAAACTCTCCCTATATTTTTTCCAGGAGAGATAAGAAAGCCTTCTTCAGTAATCAGTGCAAAGAAATAGAGGAAAACAATAGAATGGAAAATACTAGAGATCACTTCAACAAAATTAGAGACACCAAGGGAACATTTCATGCAAAGATGGCACAATAAAGGACAGAAATGGTCTGGACCTAACAGAAGCAGAAGATACTAAGAAGAGGTGGCAAGAATACACAGAAGAACTATACAAAAAAGATCTTCACGACCCAAATAATCTTAATGCTGTGATCACTCATCTAGAGCCAGACATCCTGGAATGTCAAGTCAAGTGGGCCTTAGAAAGCATTGCTATGAACAAAGCTTGTGGAGGTGATGGAATTCCAGTTGAGCTATTTCAAATCCTGAAAGACGATGCTGTGAAAGTGCTGCACTCAATATGCCAGCAAATTTGGAAAACTCAGCAGTGGCCACAGGACTGGAAAAGATCAGTTTTCATTCCAATCCCAAAGAAAGGCAATGCCAAAGAATGCTCAAATTACCACGCAGTTGCACTCATCTCACATGCTAGTAAAGTAATGCTCAAAATTCTCCAGGCTTCAACAATACATGACCCGTGAACTTCCAGATGTTCAAGCTGGTTTTAGATAAAGCAGAGGAACCAGAGATCAAATTGCCAACATCCGCTGGATCATGGAAAAAGCAAGAGAGTTCCAGAAAAACATCTATTTCTGCTTTGTTGACTATGCCAAAGACTTTGTCTGTGTGGATCACAAGAAACTGTGGAAAATTCTGAAAGAGATGGGAATACCAGGCCACCTGACCTGCCTCTTGAGAAACCTATATGCAAGTCAGGAAGCAACAGTTAGAACTGGACATGGAACAACAGACTGGTTCCACATAGGAAAAGAAGTACGTCAAGGCTGTATATTGTCACCCTGCTTATTTAACTTATATACAGAGTACATCATGAGAAACGATAGGGTGAGTGAAGCATAAGCTGGGGTCAGGATTGGTGGGAGAAATATCAGTCACCTCAGACATGCAGATGGCACCACCCTTATGGCAGAAAGTGAAGAAAAACCAGAGTCTCTTGATGAAAGTGAAAGAGTTTGAAAGTGAGAGAGTTTGAAAAGGTTGGCTTAAAACTCAACATTCAGAAAACTAAGATCATGGCATCTGGTCTTGTCACTTCGTGGCAAATAGATGGGGAAGCAATGGATACAGTGACAGACTTTATTTTTAGGGGAAAAATCACTGCAGATGGTGACTGCAGCCATGAAATTATAAGATACTTGCTCCTTGGAAGAAAAGTTATGACCAACCTAGACAGCATATTAAAAAGCAGACACAGTACTTTGCTGACAAGGAGTCTAGTCAAAGCGATGATTTTTCCAGTAGTCATGTATGGATGTGAGAGTTGAGCACCGGAGAATGGATGCTTTTGAACTGTGGTGTTGGAGAAGACTCTTGAGAGTCCCTTGGACTGCAAGGAGATCCAACCAGTCCATTCTGAAGATCAGTCCTGGGATTTCTTTGGAAGGAATGATGCTAAAGCTGAAACTCCAGTACTTTGGCCACCTGATGAGAAGAGCTGACTCATTTGAAAAGACTCTGATGCTGGGAGGGATTGAAGGCAGGAGGAGAAGGGGATGACAGAGGATGAGATGGCTGGATGGCATCACGGACTCGATGGATGTGAGTCTGAGTGAACTCCGGGAGTTGGTGATGGACAGCGAGGCCCGGCGTGCTGCGATTCATGGGGTTGCAAAGAGTCGGACACGACTAAGCAACTAAGCTGAATTGAACTGAATATTCTTGCCCATTTAGCAGACCAGCTGTTTCCGTTAATCCCATCTGTTTTGCATAACCCATAGAAGGCCCTGTAAGCAGCTGATGTGGCAGCCACTTGTCCAAACGATGTCTGTCTTGTGACCAAGGCCTGCCTCTGAAGGGCCCTAAGGACCCACACAGCACAGAAAGCCGGGCCGCTATGGCCCCTTGCTAAGGAGAGCCCCTCCCTTACCATCTGTGATGATGCCCCCCTGCCAGAGCCTGAGGTTGAGGGTGCCCTGGGCCAGTGCTTCTCCACTGTGACGGCACCTTTGAATCAGCTCACTATTCGTGTTTTAAAGCCCCCGAAGTGACCCCATGTGCAGCTGAGACTGAGCACCGTTGCTCCAGGGTATAGGAACGGGTCCATCAACTCTCCATTCGCAGGTGATGGAGGAGCTTCAGGGCCAACTCTTGATGTCAGACACACCTGTTTGCTACTCACAACCCTTGCAAAGATTCCACTTTCAGTGAGGATGCTTATGAATACAAATTGTTTATGTGGGAAGATTAAAATGTCATGGATACTTTATTAGTTTTTTATCATATGCTGTTTTATAGACTACAATAAACTGATATTTTAAAGAATAACAAATATAGAAATAAATGAATCATTTATTGTATTTTAAATTTTTGTTATGGTTTTGTTATTTACTTTGTTACACCCACATCAGTAAATAAGTTCATGTTTGTAAGCTGCCCCTCTATTTAAAATGTTGGCTCAAGGACCTGTGCTGATGTTTGAGCTGCTCTGCGAAATTCCTGTGTGATACAAATCATGACCTTCTGCACAAAGCTGTTGTCTAGCTGGAGCTCCGCTGACTTCGATGTTCCCCTGGACGTTTCCCTTTTTCCACCACACTCCACACATCTGCACAGTTTATTATGTATACATGTCTTCTGCTTGTAAGAGGAAGACAGAGGGGAATGTTTGCAGCTGAAAGTTCCGGAGCAATCTATCTCTGCACTAAAGACACAAAGATGAAACATGGTCTACACACACAGTCTAGAGGGGAAAGCAGACACGTTCCTTCAGGTCGTAATTATTGAGCACACGTTAGCACACTTTATCCACACAATAATAAATAGCAGTATTATCCTCATTTTAATAGATGAGGAAACCGAAGCAGAGGGATTTGTTAATTTGCCCAGGGTCACAAAAATGGTAAATGAAGAAGCTGGAAGAAACTTGGATGTCAGGCAGCCTTGGTGACGCCTCATAGAAACAGTGTTTTCCGCTAACAGGGTGAGTGATACCCTGACTTCCGAGGCGGCATTTTGAGGGGGTCGGGGAGAAACACAGAGTCTTGAGGTTGGAGGAGGCCATTGAGGACATCTGGACCAATCTCCCTCCGGGGCTCAAAGTCCTCGTTTAGGTGCCCTTACAGGTCAGGAAGGCCTGCTTTCTGCTGAGTGCAAGGAGCATCTCCTGCAGAGCTGTATAACCTGGGGACTATACCTATGTGAAAAAAAATTAAAGACATTAGCTAAGACTATCTTAAGAATATCTAAGAGTATTTAAAATGTTTACAACATATTGCTGAAGCTGAAACTTCAGTACTTTGGCCATCTGAGGTGAAGAGCTGACTCATTAGAAAAGACCCTGATGCTGGGAAAGATTGAAGGCAGAAGGAGAAGGGGACAACAGAGGATGAGATGGTTGGATGGCATCACCGACTTGATGGACATGAGTTTGAGCAGGCTCCAGGAGTTGGTGATGGACAGGGAGGCCTGGTGTGCTGCAGTCCATGGGGTCACACAGAGTCGGACACGACTGAGCGACAGCACTGACGTCCATCGAGTCGGTGATGCCATCCAGCCATCTTATCCTCTGTCGTCCACTTCTCCTCCTGCCTTCAGTCTTTCCCAGCACCAGGGGCTTTTCTGTCGATTATAAAGCAGGGCACCCAGACCGGCCCTGTCACTGTATGTCTGTGAATGGGTCTGGGCAGGTGTGCTCACGTGCACTTCTGTCTGCATGTGTATATGGGTGTGTGTGTGTGTGTGTGTGTGTGTGTGCATGTGTGTGTGTGTGTGTGTGTATTAGGCTGAAAGTAAATACCTCAAATGAGCAGTTTTCCATAAGCAGCATGGTGAAATCATGGATGACTGTTTTTCTTTGCATTCTTCTGTATTTATCATATTTTCATCAGTGAATATGTATGAATTTGGTAATTTGAAATAAAAAAGTGTTTAAGAAAGCACCAGCCCATTTGCCACCTGACAGATGGGAGACTGTTCAAGCTTAGAGGAAACAATTGCTTTAAAGGTTTAAAATTAATATTTTTTAAAAAATCAGATTTGAGTCCAAAGAGTGAACTACAGACAAGATAATCAAGGTGACCCTGTGGTTCCAAAACGTGCTGTGTGGTTTTAAATGCACGTGTGTGTGCTCAGTCATGTCCAACTGTTGGGGACCCGTGGACTGTAGCCCTCCAGGCTCCTCTGTCCACGGGATTTCCTGGCAAGAATACTGGAAGGGTTGCCATCTCCTCCTCCAGGGGATCTTCCTGACCCAGGGATCGAACCCCAGTCCCTTAAGCCTCCTGCATGGGCAGGCAAATTCTTTGGGCTTCATCTGGGAAGCCCACGTAGTTTTAAAGAAACGTCACTCATTTCAATTCACTATTTGCGAAAATGCTTGTTGTGACCATCTCGTCCAGTGTCAGACCCCCTTGATTTCAATGATCGCCGTCGCGGTCCCATTTGCCCTTTCCACCAGGCTCTCGGCTGCGATCAGAGTGGCCACACCTGCCGTCGGCCGCACCTGCCGATCTGCATCAGGCCGGCTTAGGACAGCCGTCGGTGAAACCTCAAAAATGCCTAATAAAACCTGATGAACTGAAAGCCTTGACTAAACAGACATGTGGGGCTATGTCTTTTACGGGAAAGATCAAGGGAGGATAAAATAAAATATTAGGGATTAGGCTCTCAGAACCAACAAAGACATCCCTGACGCCCAGCTTTCCACGTGTGCTGCGTGCCTTCTCCTCTTTCAGACAGATCTTCAACAATCCAAGCGAAGAGAAACTCCCTAGAGCAAACGGAACCAGCACAGCCCGAAGTCCCTTCACTCCCTTCAGCCGCCATTTGGGATTCTGTACAGTTGCCGGTCTTGAAGCGAAGTGAAATTTCTCAATCGTGTCCGTTTGTGACCCCGTGGACTGCAGCCTACTAGGCTCCTCCATCCTTGGGATTCTCCAGGCAAGAGTGCTGGAGCGGGTGCCATTTCCTGCACACGCAAGACGCACACAGCATGTCCACTGAGAAAGAGGCACAGGCTGAGCGCTGTGAGTTGTTTTATTTGGGGCCAAATGAGCACTCCAGTCCCGGGGTCGTCACGTCAGATGGCTCCGAGGTACCAGCTCCACGGAGGCGGGGAAGGCCAGGATCACGCGTGACTGCAGCGAAGGCGGAGGAGCTGCGGTCGAGCCCCGCCGCAGCAGAGGCTCGCTTCTGGGCAGGTGTGCTCACGTGCACTTCTGTCTGCATGTGTATATGGGTGTGTGTGTGTGTGTGTGTGTGTGTGTGCATGTGTGTGTGTGTGTGTGTGTATTAGGCTGAAAGTAAATACCTCAAATGAGCAGTTTTCCATAAGCAGCATGGTGAAATCATGGATGACTGTTTTTCTTTGCATTCTTCTGTATTTATCATATTTTCATCAGTGAATATGTATGAATTTGGTAATTTGAAATAAAAAAGTGTTTAAGAAAGCACCAGCCCATTTGCCACCTGACAGATGGGAGACTGTTCAAGCTTAGAGGAAACAATTGCTTTAAAGGTTTAAAATTAATATTTTTTAAAAAATCAGATTTGAGTCCAAAGAGTGAACTACAGACAAGATAATCAAGGTGACCCTGTGGTTCCAAAACGTGCTGTGTGGTTTTAAATGCACGTGTGTGTGCTCAGTCATGTCCAACTGTTGGGGACCCGTGGACTGTAGCCCTCCAGGCTCCTCTGTCCACGGGATTTCCTGGCAAGAATACTGGAAGGGTTGCCATCTCCTCCTCCAGGGGATCTTCCTGACCCAGGGATCGAACCCCAGTCCCTTAAGCCTCCTGCATGGGCAGGCAAATTCTTTGGGCTTCATCTGGGAAGCCCACGTAGTTTTAAAGAAACGTCACTCATTTCAATTCACTATTTGCGAAAATGCTTGTTGTGACCATCTCGTCCAGTGTCAGACCCCCTTGATTTCAATGATCGCCGTCGCGGTCCCATTTGCCCTTTCCACCAGGCTCTCGGCTGCGATCAGAGTGGCCACACCTGCCGTCGGCCGCACCTGCGATCTGCATCAGGCCGGCTTAGGACAGCCGTCGGTGAAACCTCAAAAATGCCTAATAAAACCTGATGAACTGAAAGCCTTGACTAAACAGACATGTGGGGCTATGTCTTTTACGGGAAAGATCAAGGGAGGATAAAATAAAATATTAGGGATTAGGCTCTCAGAACCAACAAAGACATCCCTGACGCCCAGCTTTCCACGTGTGCTGCGTGCCTTCTCCTCTTTCAGACAGATCTTCAACAATCCAAGCGAAGAGAAACTCCCCAGAGCAAACGGAACCAGCACAGCCCGAAGTCCCTTCACTCCCTTCAGCCGCCATTTGGGATTCTGTACAGTTGCCGGTCTTGAAGTGAAGTGAAATTTCTCAATCGTGTCCGTTTGTGACCCCGTGGACTGCAGCCTACTAGGCTCCTCCATCCTTGGGATTCTCCAGGCAAGAGTGCTGGAGCGGGTGCCATTTCCTGCACACGCAAGACGCACACAGCATGTCCACTGAGAAAGAGGCACAGGCTGAGCGCTGTGAGTTGTTTTATTTGGGGCCAAATGAGCACTCCAGTCCCGGGGTCGTCACGTCAGATGGCTCCGAGGTACCAGCTCCACGGAGGCGGGGAAGGCCAGGATCACGCGTGACTGCAGCGAAGGCGGAGGAGCTGCGGTCGAGCCCCGCCGCAGCAGAGGCTCGCTGCTGGCCCCGAGGAGCGGATGGCGCTGTTGATGATTTCAGTGCGTTTCTAGGTGCGAGGAGATGCATGAACTGGGGCTCATAAAATCTTCTGAAAATCTCTGTCTGGAGGCCTGTCCTGCCGGCTTCTCCCGGAGCACAGAGCGCCTCGCGTCTGCTCTGCACCCTGAGCTCCGTCCCGGGGCTGTTGTGTCAGTGACGGGAGCGGTTGGTGACTTGACCCGGGTCAGGCACAGGGCCAGTGGCAGTCTCCCCCTGGCAGCGGGCACGCTCACGCGGCCGGTGGCGGGTGGCAGCCGCGCCGCCCCCTCCTCGCGGAGGTTTGTGACTCCTCGTGGAGGAGCCACATTGGAAACGCGGTGGAAATTCGTAGTTTCTGGGGGTGGACACGTCGTTTCAGCTTTGGCGCAGACGGCACTGATATTTTTAGGAAACAGTCCCAGTCTGGGCTCATTGTTACTCAAATGCGAAGGCACTAGAGCTTCCCAGTAGCTGCAACGGGAAAGAATCTGCCTGCAGTGCGGGAGACCTGGCGTTGATCCCGGGGTCGGGGAGATCCCCTGCAGCAGGAACCGGCAGCCCACGCCAGGGTTCCTGCCGGGAGAGTCCCACGTCCAGAGGAGCCTGGCGGGCTGCAGCCCACGGGGTCGCAAAGGGTCCACACGACTGAGTGACCAACACTACTACGCCGGGGCTTACCGCGGCGGCTGAGAGCAGACCAGGCCTCCACGCTTTCCGCGCGCGGGGCTCGCTTTCCACGCGCGGGGCTTGCTTTGCACCCGTGGGGCTCGGCGCAGCGGCACGCGCAGCCTGCACGGGCGGGAGTCTGGGGAGAGGGGAGCACGCGCGCGCGTCTGGCCGAGCGCCTCCGCCTCCCTGTTCGCCTGAAACTACCACAACATTGTTAATCTGCTATATATGCCCCAATATAGAATTTAAAGTTCAAAAAAAAAAAAAAGACAAGGTCGCCGTGAAGTCGGCCGTGGTTGAGTGGCATGGCTAATGAAGCAGCGGTGCTCCCTGGCCTCCTGCGGTGGGGAAGCGATGCTCTCTTTCAGTGATCAGGCTGGGGGTAGGGGGCTCAGCCGTCACACCAAGAAGGGCCGCCTGACTCCATTAGGGCGGGCAGGAGGTTGGGGTGCTGTCTGCCCTGGGCTGGTGCCTTGGAGCCTCCCTGGCTCTAAGCATAGACCCCGAGGGGGGCTTGGAACCCGTGAATCCCAGTGGGGTGCGGAGCCCTTAGCT
>SJYC01058270.1:0-15130 GCA_006408675.1 Madoqua kirkii | reverse complement strand
TGTGGGGGGGGGGGGGGAGGGGGGGGGGGGGGGGGGGGGGGGGGGGGGGGGGGGGGGGGGGGGGGGGGGGGGGGGGGGTCCTGTTTGGAGCCAGCAACTTAGAATAGAGAGCTACTTCCCCAAACAGCTGCTGGGGGGGAGCTGCCCGGCTTGAAAGCCGGACTTCCTGCAGCAGAGGACACTGGTGGAGGAGCAGCGTGCAGGTGGGATTTGTGACCCTGCCCATCATCCCCTCTCTCTTCCCAAAACGACTTTGGACCAGAACCGGAAGAGTGGATTTCCTGTGATCTTTGCTGTGAGGAGGCTGGAATTAGTATAATCTGGTTATAAAAGAAAATGTAAACTGTTTTTGTGCTCCAGCTGGGAAGTGGGTGGCAAGTCCTCATGATATGCATATTCTTATTTTAAAAAAGAGGGAAATACATTGTATTTTATAACCTGATTGTTTCACTTAAGAATATGTTAGAGAAGTTTTCCCATAGCATTAAATGTTCTTCATAACATAAAAAAAATGGTTGCTACATTTTTAAATGCATGGATGTACGTGATTTATTCAACCAATTTATTTCGTGTCATTATTAAAAGGGATACTGCAATGAGTATCTTTACTGCTAAGTCTTTAAATACACTCATGACCAGCTATTTAGATTAAAACCTTTGAAGCAAACTTTCTAGGTCAAAGGATTTGCACTTTTGACATTCTGCCATGTTGTCCTGCCCAGAGATTGTATTTCTATCGGCAGCCCTGAACCCTTAGCAACTCTGGGCTATTGTTCCTATTAAAAACTTTTGTGACTTTTGATGGCAAAATAAAAAGGGCATTTCCTGCTGTTGGTGTATGCCTTCCCAGATGCAAGCAGTCAGGGGGTATATCCTCTGTGGAGAATTTTAAAACAGTCATGAAATATGCTTTTTTATCACCACCATGTGTCAGTGATAAATACGCTTCAAAGACAGTTTTTTTGGGCCTCATTTCTATACAATTGCTATGGTTATTGTTGCATTTTAATACATTATGTCTTATCTTAAAATTTAGTCAATTAGTTCAGTCGCTCAGTCCTGCCTCTTTGTGATCCCATTGGCTATATGCAGCACGCCACGCCTCCCTGTCCATCGCCAGCTCCCAGAACGTGCTCAAACTCATGTCCATTGAGTTGGTGATGCCATCCAGCCATCTCATCCTCTGTCATCCACTTCTCCTCCCTCCTTCAATCCCTCCCAGCACCAGGGTCTTTTCAACTGAGTCAGCTCTTCACGTCAGGTGGCCAAAGTATTGGAGTCTCAGCTTCAGCATCATTCCTTTCACAGAACATCCAGGGCTGATCTTCAGAATAGACTGGTTGAATCTCCTTTCAGTCCAAGGGACTTTCAAGAGTCTCCTCCAACACCACAGTTCAAAACCATCAATTCTTCGGTGCTCAGCTTTCTTTATGGTCCAACTCTCACATCCATACATGACCACTGGAAAACCATAGCTTTGACTACACAGACCTTTGTTGGCAAAGTAATCTCTCTGCTTTTTCATATGCTGTCTAGGTTGGTCATAATTTTTTTTCCAAGAAGCAAGCATTTTTGAATTTCATGGTTGCAGTCACCAACTGATTTTGGAGCCCAGAAAAATAAAGTCTGTCACTGTCTCCATTGTTAATCTTAAAATTAATAAAATAAATAAATTAATAAATAAAGTCTGCTACTGTTTCCGTTGTTAATCCTAATCTCAAAATTGGGGCACTTTTATTATTTATCCTTTACAATAACTTGTATTCTCCACGGCGGGTAATGTGTCTTTGACTACACAGACCTTTGTTGGCAAAGTAATCTCTCTGCTTTTTCATATGCTGTCTAGGTTGGTCATAATTTTTTTTCCAAGAAGCAAGCATTTTTGAATTTCATGGTTGCAGTCACCAACTGATTTTGGAGCCCAGAAAAATAAAGTCTGTCACTGTCTCCATTGTTAATCTTAAAATTAATAAAATAAATAAATTAATAAATAAAGTCTGCTACTGTTTCCGTTGTTAATCCTAATCTCAAAATTGGGGCACTTTTATTATTTATCCTTTACAATAACTTGTATTCTCCACGGCGGGTAATGTGGAGAACTCCAACTGCTCCTGCTTGTGTGATTGATTCCAATCTGGGACTCTTGTCGGGCAGAATCGCTCAGGTTCCTTTCAAGATTATGATCATGATGGCTTGAAGTCCTTTGAATATACTGGGGACACAGTTCCTAACCCCAGCCAGGTGGTTGGGTTTGAACCAAAGTCTGAAATAATGATTTGAAATAAACAACGCTGGCACAGAAGTTGAGTGACTTCATTCTGCTGTGACCACTTGGAACTTGTGTGTGCGCCTCGCCTCAAAAGGAGACAGAGTAAAACAGTGCCGTGTGCCAGTTTAATTCTGAAGGCGTGAATTTTGGCTCACTGAACTGAAATATGATCTTTAAAATCTTTGAAATCCATTCTTCTTTGTAGAAATGAAAGAACAGGTCAAGAAAATAAAACGTTACCGAATAATTACTTACTAGACAGTTATTTCCATAAAGCATCATTAGTTCAAACTGTCAGGTAAAGATAAAAACTTGAATGAACAGTTGAGCTTTTTTCCTTCTGTGTGCTGCAACAATTATGTTTTTAAATTTTACTTGTGTGTTATCCATACAAAGTCCAGATTGAAAATGTCCAAGTCTGTGCTTCTCTTCTGACCATTGTTACTGTTCATTTCTTTTCATGACTGTTACTGAAAAGATTTTGTCCTATAACGGGGGTTTAAGAAACGGTCTGCTTCAGGTAGGACTGGGTATACCCCTACAACGGCCTGGTGCAAGATCTTTGCTGGAAAAAATATTAAGAGTTTCAAGATGACAAAGCAGTAGAGCCTTGAGCCAAGTCTAGGGGCGTTCTTCAGTGGGCCCCAGGGGCTGCGACACCGCAGCTCTCGGTTCACATACTGCTGAAGCCTGGCTTGGAGAATTTCCAGCGTTACTTTACTAGCGTGTGCGATGAGTGCAATTGTGCGGTAGTCTGACCATTCTTTGGCATCGTCTTTCTTTGGGATTAGAATGAAAACTGATCTTTTCCAGTCCTGTGGCCACTGCTGAGTTTTCCAGATTTGCTGGCATATTGAGTGCAGCACTTTCACAGCATCATCCTTCAGGATTTGAAACAGCTCAACTGGAATTCCATCACCTCCACTAGCTTTGTTCATAGTGATGCTTTCTAAGGCCCACTTGACTTCACATTCCAGGATGTCTGGCCCTAGGTCAGCGATCACACCATTGTGATTATATGGGTAGTGAAGATCTTTTCTGTATAGTTTTTCCGTGTATTCTTGCCACCTCTTCTTAATATCTTCTGCTTCTGTTAGGTCCAGACCATTTCTGTCCTTTATCGAGCCCATCTTTGCATGAAATGTTCCCTTGGTAGCTCTAATTTTCTTGAAGAGATCTCTAGTCTTTCCATTCTGTTCTTTTCCTCTATTTCTTTGCATTGTTCACTGAGGAAGGCTTTCTTATCTCTCCTTGCTATTCTTCGGAACTCTGCATTCAGATGCTTATATCTTTCCTTTCCTCCTTTGCTTTTCATTTCTGTTCTTTTCACAGCTATTTGTAAGGCCTCCTCAGACAACATTTTGCTTTTTTGCATTTCTTTTCTATGGAGATGGTCTTGATCCCTATCTCCTGTACAATGTCACGAACCTCCATCCATAGTTCATCAGGCACTCTATCTATCAGATCTAGGCCCTTAAATCTGTTTCTCACTTTCACTGTATAATCATAAGGGATTTGATTTAGGTCATACCTGAATGGTCTAGTGGTTTTCCCTACTTTCTTCAATTTGAGTCTGAATTTGGTAATAAGGAGTTCATGATCTGAGCCACAGTCAGCTCCCGGTCTTGTTTTTGCTGACTGTATAGAGCTTCTGTCTCCAGGGACACACCCAGCAGCATCTCTGAGCTCCTCTGCAGATCTAAGAGCACCACCAGCGGGAGAGGTCAGCACCCTTCTCTCCAGAGAAGACGCCCTGAGGCCACATTAGAAGAGCCAGCGCTTCTCAGCAAGGGTTTCCCTGGAGGGCCCAGGGTTAGGGCTCTGTGCTTCCAACTGCAGGGGCAAGATCCCTGGCTTGGGGGAAAATAAAGATTATCTGAGACCAGATTAAGAAGTGCAGGCCCTGCACACACCTCAGTCTTATGACAACCTTGCCCTTGAACTATTGCTATAAAACAATAGCAATACCATCAAATCCTCCCAGGCTGGGAAATACAGTTTTCACAGGCAAGAGCCCTCTGTGCCTGCCTTTGCCTGGCAAAGAAATAAAGCTATTCTTTTCCACTTCATCCAAAACTCTGTCTCCAAGATTTGACTTGGAACCGGTGCAGACGCTGAGTTTTCCGCATCAGTCTCCTGCTGTTGAAATCAGTTTATCTTTCTTACCGTTAAGGGTGTGTTAGTCGTTCAATCATGCCCGACTCTTTGCAACCCCATGCACGTAGCCCACCAGGCTCCCCTGTCTATGGAACTGGCAAAGAAATAAAGCTATTCTTTTCCACTTCATCCAAAACTCTGTCTCCAAGATTTGACTTGGAACCGGTGCAGACGCTGAGTTTTCCGCATCAGTCTCCTGCTGTTGAAATCAGTTTATCTTTCTTACCGTTAAGGGTGTGTTAGTCGTTCAATCATGCCCGACTCTTTGCAACCCCATGCACGTAGCCCACCAGGCTCCCCTGTCTATGGA
Organism: Madoqua kirkii; assembly: GCA_006408675.1. NCBI lineage: Eukaryota > Metazoa > Chordata > Mammalia > Artiodactyla > Bovidae > Madoqua > Madoqua kirkii. Next base: position 10,394 of record SJYC01058270.1, on the reverse strand, counting down.
ACTCTCCAGGCAAGAATATTGGAGTGGGTTGCCATTTCCTTCTCCAGGGGATCTTCCTAACCCAGGGATTGAACCCAGGTCTTCCACATTGCAGGCAGATGCTTTACTGACTGAGTCACCAGGGAACCCTTCACCCCTAGCTGCAACCAAAAATATCAAGACAATGAAGAAGCTTCTCAAAAGCTGGTTTCCCAGAACTGCCCACTTCCAGCTCTTTTTGAAAAAAACCAGTGCTTGACTGAACGAATAGTTCTTACTCTAGTACCTCTCTGGAAAAACGTTTGCGTAGTTGCTTCCTTTTGAGGTCTGAGTTTTATGCTGAATCTGTGCTGGCTGAAGAGAGAAAATTCGACCTGCTCATTTCCCGCACACCATCCAGGAACACAGTAACCATGGTGTGATGCCACAGAGCTGCAGGTTTGAAGACAGAGCAGTGGCGACGAGGTGAGGACATTTTACTCGAGTGCATACTGGGGTCCACGTCCCAGACACAGGAGGGGAGCAAAGACGCAGGAACACCATCCAGCGTCCCATGGCCGAGGGGGGGGGTCCTTGCACAACGCATGGGTGAACCTCAAGCGGGTAGGGGGTGACCGCCTCGCCGGCTCCATTTGCAGGAAGAGACCGATGCAGGGAGCACCGCTTGGCCTTGATATTCCCGTCTGTAAAGGGGCAGCTGTCACACGCTCCAAGTGCCGCAGGCGCAAGCAGAGATGACTAATGAAAACCCACTGGTGACTCTTAAAGTGCATTTGACACAAACTGGCACCACACAAAGGCGTGCGCTCCTTGGGTTTCCTTGTGAGAAGCTGGAGGCAGCAACCCGTGGCTTTGCAAAGAGGCCGCAAGAGTGTCTCTGAGACGAGGGTCTTGTTTTCATTCACGTAGGTAAAGGGGTGGCTCCTTGAAGTCAAGATTCCTTGATATGCTGGATCGGTGGCTGTTGAGCTGCCCATTTAGAGCTGGTAAGAAAGTTAAAACAGGGACTTCAGAAGATGTGTCACTGTAATTTAAGATAAGCCAGTGATGCAGATGAAGCTTCCGTTTAACGCCAAGTGTGGACGGGGTATTGCGGTCCCCTCTGCCCTGCACATCTTCCCTGGGTCCAGCTCACGGGTGACGGAGGCTCTGTCACCCACACCCGGGGCTGTCGCCGAGCCCAGTGTGCATCTGGTGTGCGCTCGGATGGGCCCCTGGAGCCAGGGAGCGGGAGCTGATGTCAGGACGTCTGGTCCAGGCCAAGAAACAGCTTCCGAGTGGAAGTTCCTGCTGACAGTGGAGCCTGCGATGCTCTATCCGTGAAGCCTGGCCCTGCGGAATGCTGGTGGCGGTGAAGTCGTGTCCGACCCTCTCTGACCCCATGGACTATAGCCGTCCAGGCTCCTCTGTCCGTGGGATTTCCCAGGCAAGAGTACTGGAGTGGGTCGCCATTTCCTTCTCCAGGGGATCTTTCTGACCCAGGGATCGAACCCTCGTCTCCTGCATTTCACATGGATTCTTTACCTCTGGGTCACCAGGGAAGCTCTAGGTACATCCTGTGAATCATAAATCATGCTACCCTGAGACCCTGGGCAAATTTCCTTTTTTTGTTTTTATCTTCACCTTGCAGCTTGTGGGACCAGAGTTCCCCGACCGGGGGTCACACCAGCGCCCTCTGCCGTGGAAGTGCAGATGCTGCACCACTGGACCCCAGGGAAGCCCTTGCCCATCGCATTCTAGGCTCCACATTCTTTGCTGCAAAATGGGTGCACTCATAATACTTACTTCATCACCTGGCATGTAGGTGTCCCCTCACTGCATCCCTGGTCTGGGTCGATCCCACGTGACTCTGAGCAGCTAAGCCCAGGCACCACACTCCCGAAACCCGCGCGTCTGGAACCTACGCTCTGCAATAGGAGAAGCCAAGAAACCAGAAGCCCGCCCACCCCAGCCACGCGGCCCCGCTCGCCACAGCCACGGAGAGCCCCGAGAGCGCCCGGAGGCCCAGGCGCCACAGCCAAACAAAGCAACAGAACTCCAGAAAGCAGCCGATGAGGGAGCCTCCCTGCGGAGGAGGTCCGTGTCTCCACTCTCTACCTGGGGATTCTCCCTCCATCATTTGGGGTTGGAGAGATAGAGCCCCGGGGAACACAAGCTCCCTCATTCTGGTCAAACCCAGCGAGCCAGACTCACGGTCAGAGGAAGTCTGCAGGACGCCTCGTTCTTCCCGACAGCCCGGGAGGCTGATGTTGACGCCCGTTTCCCAGGTAAGCCGGCTAAAGGTTGGTCTCCGTAGCTGCTGGCACCGCTGAAGCCAGCCTTTTCCTACCGCCTCCAGGCCAGCTGTGCCGGTCACTCAGTGTGTCCGAGTCTCTGCAGCCCGCCAGGCTCCTCTGTCCACGGGATTCTCCAGGCAAGACCACTGGAGTGGGTCGCCAATTCCCCCTCCAGGGGATGCGAGAGGGAAGCCCGTGTCCTTGTCAGGGCTCAAGGGCAGCTGAAGCATCAGACTGACCCCGCCCCAGCAGGGGCCCTGGGCCACTCCGAGCCGGTGTGGACCCCAGAACACCCGAGGGGGCTCTTCCCCACCCCTCAGCCGCTCTGGAGCTCCAAATCTGGTGGCCTGCTTGGAAAGACCCTTTGCTGAGGAGCGGGGGCCTGGGGCAGACCCCACAGCGGGAGCAGCGCCTGCCTCCGCCTTCCTGCCCACACCGTGACCCCAGGGCCTGGCACGGTCGGCCCGCTCCCGCCACGGGGACCCCAGACCAGGCCCAGATGGGAACAGCGTACAGTGTTAACGGAGTATGGAACCCCACTACTTGTGAAGCTCCTGGAGCAGGCTTGCTGTTTGTTCCAGCCGCAGAAAGGAGCAAGAAAGACGATTAACTTGGGTCCCGCAGAACGGCTTGGCTCTGCGCTTAGCAGAGCCGTGAAAACTCGCAGCGACGCTGCGGGCGGCAGGCCGCGTCTCGGCCCCTGGGCGTTCCTGGGAACCCGCCCCTCCACTCTCTAACTCATCTCCACCTTCCGCCTATGCCTGCAGCCCTTGCCAGGCGGCCGAGGACCGCTCTGGTTTCTGTTTTGCTTGATTTTTTTTTTTAAGACCAAGCTTCTGGTATAACTACCTCCTCTTTCTCATCTCCCTGACAACCCACTCCAGTATTCCTGCCTAGAGAATCCCATGGACAGAGGAGCCTGATAGGCTACAGTCCGCGGGGTCGCAGAGAGTTGGGCACGACTGCGCGACTTCACTCATATTCTCGCTCTCATCTCCCACACGCCAGTGCTTTGGGTGTTTCATCTTAATTGCAATTCGTTGATTCTTATCCTGCTTACTTCCAAAAGGGAATTGAGGTGGTTTATTTTCATATTGATGGAACAATATAACAAGCAATCATGAAGCAAAAAAGAAGAGGGAAATGTGGAAAAACAGATCGGGGGAAAAAGTTGCACCGACAATCCTAGGCTGAGTGGAGTTGTAGTAATGGAACCCAAGCTTCCCTGTCGTCTGAAAACAAGGAAGGTATATACACCGTGTGTATCTCACTGTATACGAGTTAACCGGGGGGAAAATAAAGAAAACTCCAGCTGATTTTTGGCTCTGAGCTGCTGTCACGGGGCTTGGATTCAGTCCTTGAGTAACACAGGACAAAACCTCAAATGACATGCCACTCTCAAACACAAGAAGGGTTCCTTTTATTGACAGTTTCTTATATCAATTCTCAAGATAAGATGAGTGCATAATAAAACAAGTTTCTTTAAAGAAATTGATAAAGCTCTCTTCAGTTCAGTCTCTCAGTCGTGTCCGACTCTTTGTGACCCCATGAATCGTAGCACGCCCGGCCTCCCTGTCCATCATCAACTCCCAGAGTTCACTCAGACTCACGTCTATCGAGTCCGTGATGCCATCCAGCCATCTCATCCTCGGTCGTCCCCTTCTCCTCCTGCCCCCAATCCCTCCCAGCATCAGAGTTTTTTCCAATGAGTCAACTCTTCGCATGAGGTGGCCAAAGTACTGGAGTTTCAGCTTTAGCATCATTCCTTTCAAAGAAATCCCAGGGTTGATCTCCTTCAGAAAGGATTGGTTGGATCTCCTTGCAGTCCAAGGGACTCTCAAGAGTCTTTTCTAACACCACAGTTCAAAAGCATCAATTCTTTGGTGCTCAGCCTTCTTCACAGTCCAGCTCTCACATCCATACATGACCACAGGAAAAGCCATAGCCTTGACTAGATAGACCTTAGTCAGCAAAGTAATGTCTCTGCTTTTGAATATACTATCTAGGTTGGTCATAACTTTTCTTCCAAGGAGTAAGTGTCTTTTAATTTCATGGCTGCAATCACCATCTGCAGTGATTTTGGAGCCCCCCAAAATAAAGTCTGACACTGTTTCCACTGTTTCCCCATCTACTTCCCATGAAGTGATGGGACTGGATGCCATGATCTTCATTTTCTGAATGTTGAGCTTTAAGCCAACTTTTTCACTCTCTTCTTTCACTTTCATCAAGAGGCTTTTTAGTTCTTCTTCACTTTCTGCCATAAGGGTGGTGTCATCCACATATCTGAGGTTATTGAGATTTCTCCCGGCAATCTTGATTCCAGCTTCTGTTTCTTCCAGTCCAGTGTTTCTCATGATGTACTCTGCATATAAGTTAAATAAGCAGGGTGACAATATACAGCCTTGACGTACTCCTTTTCTTGTTTGGAACCAGTCTGTTGTTCCATGTCCAGTTCTAACTATTGCTTCCTGACCTGCATACAGATTTCTCAAAAGTCAGGTTCGGTGGTCTGGTATTCCCATCTCTTTCAGAATTTTCCACAGTTTATTGTGATACACATAGTCAAAGGCTTTGGCATAGTTAATAAAGCAGAAAGAGATGTTTTTCTGGAACTCTCTTGCTTTTTCCATGATCCAGCAAATGTCGGCTATTTGATCTCTGGTTCCTCTGCCTTCTCTAAAACCAGCTTGAACATCAGGTTTACGTATTGCTGAAGCCTGGCTTGGAGAATTTTGAGCATTACTTTACTAGCATGTGAGATGAGTGCAATTGTGCGATAGTTTGAACATTCTTTGGCATTGCCTTTCTTTACGATTGGAATGAAAACTGACCTTTTCCAGTCCTGTGGCCACTGCTGAGGTTTCCAAATTTGCTGGCATATTGAGTGCAGCACTTTCACAGCATCATCTTTCAGGATTTGAAATAGTTCCACTGGAATTTCATCACCTCCACTAGCTTTGTTCATAGTAATGCTTTCTAAGGCCCACTTGACAAAGAATGCCAATGCTTTATTTTAAAAAATTTTGTTCATAATACTAATGATGTGATTAATACAGATGCATGATGACAGATTATGCCCAACGCCTTATTAAGTTTTTTTTCCCCAAGAGTGAAATTAGGAAGCATTTTCTTTAGAGGTGATAGCAGCACTGGCCGCCTGTAAAGGCATCCCGAGTGGGTAACGGCTGGATTCGTTCCCTAAGGCGGCCACTACAAAGCACCAAACCCAGAACAGCTTAAACCACAGAAATGTGTTGCCTCACGATTCCAGAGGCTAGAGGGTCAAGAGCAAGTGTCTGCAGGCCACGCTTCCCCTGCAGGCGCTGGGGAGGCTGTGCTCCAGGCCTCTCTGCCAGCTCCCGGAACCTCCCTGGCTTCCGGCAACAAGCTGGGGTCTCACGAGGCATTCCCCCTCTGCCTCTGTCTCCCCACGTTCCAGTCTTGCAGACAGCAACAGGAACCTCCCCGGGTGCCCAATGGTGAGCCTGCGCTCTCAATGCAGGGTGCCTGGGCTCGATCCCTAGTTGGGGAACTAGATCCCACGAGCCACACCCGAAAAAAAGGCCCCACATGCTGCAACTAAGACCCAGCACAGCCACGTAAATAAGTAATTTTAAAAAGACACCAGTCACGTTGGATTACGGGCCTGCCTACTCCAGTACGACTTGACCTCAATGTATTCCATCTGCAAAGGCCCTTCATCCAAAGAGGGTCTCATTCTGAAGCACTGGGGGTTGGGACTGCAACAGATGAATTTTTGAAGGATGCAACTCAACTCGTAACTAAGGCCAAGGACATGGGTGAACCCTGAAATCAAGTCACAGCAAGCAGGCTGTTCTCTTGGGAGAAAAAGTTGACATGTCACTGACTGAAACCAGATCAAATTCTCTTGTCAAGGCTGGAGGAACCTTACGGTTGAAACTGCAAGATCTCTCTTGGAGCCTGGAAAAACAGAAGCTAAACAAGAATTCACCATGTTTATCCAGCCCTGGCCCAGTGAGCGAGTCCAGCAGCCTGGCCTCTGTGAAGCTACAGAGTGTCCACCAGTCTTTACCTTGGTTTTGATGCAATCTCTCTTTCTCTCACAGACTTCTTGGTTCTAGTTTTGAGATCAAATTCACTACTTCATTTTTCCAGTGACCCTAATACATAACCAGGAGAAGGCAATGGCACCCCACTCCAGTGCCTTTGCCTGGAAAATCCCATGGGCGGAGGAGCCTGGTGGGCTGCAGTCCATGGGGTCGCACAGAGCCGGATGCTGTGACCTTGGTTAATGGTAGTCTGTCCCCTCCACCACCCTTAGAGCAGCTGCCAAGTCCAGTGATGAGTTCCTTGGAGATGCTAATTCAGAGAATAGTTAGAAAAAGTTCAGGCTTTTTCTTACCTTAGGAATAGAGGGGAGAGTGGAGGACACACAGGACCTGGGAACAAAGCTGGTGGAGCAGGTGGAGAGAAAACAAATGTCCTGAGGGCTGGAGTGGAGAGATGGTGCCTGGATACTTGGCAGCGGACGCAGGGATGTGGCAAATGAAAGACTTTAAACAGCGCTGGCTGCGAGAAAACTGGGAGGAGAGGAAAGGTGATAGAAGTACTCGTAATGCGTATATTTGGCTCGTTTGTTGTCGTTTTTTAAAAAGATACAAGTTAAAAACTGGCATCCTTAGGGGTTTTGTTGGTTGCTTGCTTTTCGTTGTTGTTCCTGCCTCTTGGCTATTTGATGGGGCATCTCTGAAGGCAACTTACAGGACAGTGCAGTGCAAGAGAAACAGGGCCGGAGCCACGCGTGTAGTTTAGAATTTTCTAGTAACAGCCACTTTTAAAAAAGGAAAAAAAGTGCAAGAAAGTTTAGTAATATATTTTATTTGACACAATCTATCCAAATATTATTGGAAAATGTAATCAATATTATATCAGGTATTCATGAGGTATTTTACACCCTCTTTTTTCACACTGAGTTTTTGACATCCAATATGCTTAGAGCATCGGAGAAGGCAATGGCACCCCCACTCCAGTGCTCTCGCCTGGAAAATCCCAGGGACGGGGGAGCCTGGTGGGCTGCAGTCCGTGGGGTCACTAGGAGTCGGATAGGACTGCGTGACTTCGCTTTCACTTTTCACTTTCATGAACTGGAGAAGGAAATGGCAACCCACTCCAGTGTCCTTGTCTGGAGAATCCCAGGGGCGGAGCCTGGTGGGCTGCTGTCTATGGGGTCACACAGAGTCAGTCACGACTGAAGCGACTCAGCAGCAGCAGCAGCAGCTTAGAGCACAGCTCAATTTAGCTTCCACGTTTCACCTGCTCGAGAGGGGCCACAGGGGCTTTGCGAGGCGGTGCAGCGGTGGAGAATCCACCTGCCGGTGCAGGAGACACCAGAGACGCGGGCTGGATCCCGAGTCAGGACTGTCCCCTGGAGGAGGGAGTGGCAGCCCGCTCTGGCCTTCCTGCCTGGAGAGTCCCACGGACAGAGCAGCCTGCGGGCTACGGTCCGTGGGGTCGCAGAGAGTTGTGTGTGACTGAGCGCCCGGGCACGGCACGCACGGGGTGGCCACGCGTGGCTGGCTGTGCGGGGTGGCCACGCGTGGCTGGCTGTGCGTCCGTCAGCGCCAGCACTGATGTCTAGGCTGGACGGCGCAGCTCTGGGGCTCCTCATGATGACAGCAATGGTGATCGTCACTTCTTGAGCCTCTCGCTGTGGCATGCTGTATTAACCCTATTTTCTGCATCATCTCATATAAGCCTTTTAACAGCCCCCCCTGGTGGTGCTCTTACCATCCCATCCTACAGATGCAGAAACGAGCCTCAGAGAGGGTGAGTCGATTTGTCCAGCGTCACCCAGCCGGCACCAGAACTGGAGACCGAGCTGGCCTGACACCAGCCCGTTGCTGCATTTGCTCAGAGTCAGCCAGCGCCCGGGCTGCCCCGGCCCTGCTTCTGGAGCCTGGGCACAGGGCTTGGCTTTCTTTTCTGATCGGTGGAACTGCCACGTTGGCTGAAAAACGGGGCGGGAAGAACCTCTCTAGTGCCGCGGGCCGCTCTGTGGGGCTGACTGGGAGCAGAGCAGGAGCAAGACGCTCCGCCTCTCCTCAGCTGGAGGAGCTGCGGAGTCCAGGCCGGTGGCCGGCTTCGACCAGGCAACTGTTCTCAATGACACCTACTTAGCAAAGAGCCGGGGAGAGACCTGACGGTCATTCAAAGCCGGACAAGAGCATCGATTGTGCACCCAGTGATGATCAGAGGCTCCTGGCCTGGCGACGCTGAGAGCATCGTGCAGAGACCTCTGTGATGTGATTCCCCGTGGAGGTGGGCTCCGCGCGGCCAGGGTCAGGGCAGCTGAAACCGAGGGCGGGGCCGAGGACGGGCGCCCCACCCCACGCCCCACAGGCAGCAGGAGCGGACCGGCAGCTCTGGTCTGGGCGATGGGGACCCCTGGCCTGGGAGAGGGCTACCCCTTTCCCACCGGTCCTTTCTGCCTGGATTCTGCAGGAGTCCTTGAGATGTGGCCCTTCTGGGAGGGAAGGGCTCCGGGGGAGGAGGGTGGTCTTCCTGCTCTGCTGGCCTCAGGGCAGACCCTCTGAAGATGGAGGAGTCAGCTGTGGACGTGGCCAAGACAAGCCACACAAAAGCACCCTCGGTTTGCCTGAAAGCCCAGGTCGGGGCTCTACCGCCCCCGGGAGCTCTCCCCAGCAGGTGGGGGTGAAGCCGTGTTCTCACAGGCTCTTGGATGCGTTTCCAGCCCCCCTGCTGCCCCCCACCCCTGGCTCCGTCAGCCACAGCTGGAGGAGCCGGCGCAGGGCTCCCCATGGAGCGTCTCGGCTGGGGCTGCAGCCCCGGTGCCCACACCTCCATCCACCCAGGAAGGCGCACCCGGGAGCGCCCTGGGCTCTGATGCGGGTCCCGTCCTCACTGGGGCCAGAGCCCTGTGCAGGGTGAAAGGCTCGCCCTTTAGGAGAGGGTGGCACAAGCCAGCCAGGAAATCAGTGGCTCTGAGGAGCCACGACGAGTGCTGGGACCCAGGGATGTGAACCGCAGGCAGAGACTGTGGAGCTGAACATGGAAGAAACACGTGCCACATGAAACATCATCCCGGAAAGGCAGGGAGGATCGGCTCCGCAAAGGGACGGGGCCCGAGGGACGGGCTGGACACTGCACCTGCTGAGCAGCACGGGGGCCGCGGGGGTGCGGGCGACGTGGTCAGGGGGCGGCAGGGGCCGGGCGTGCAGGGCTCATGTGCCCCGCGGGGACGGGACCCGCATCAGAGCCCAGGGCGCATGGGAGGGTTTTAGTGGGTGAAGTGCCAGGCGGGGGTCAAGAAGGTCAGCCTGTCCGCAGTGCAGAAGTGGACCAGAGGGGCCCGAGGCCCCAGCTGCCCCGTTTGCCCTTCCTCTGTTCGGCTCTGGATCAGCTTTCCTGGGTGGAGCAACAGGCTGCTGCGGGCCGGGTTCCTTTGCCCGGCTGCCTTCCTCTGGGGTTGGTCCACTTGGAAGCGGTGGCTGGTGACTGAGCCTGGAGGAGACGAGGGCTTCTTCTTCCCACCTTCCAGGCCCGTGACGTCAGTCCACGCCTGGGACCCCAGGGCTGCAGCTCCAGCTGAGCAGGCCTCGGGCCCTGCCATTCAGTTCCTCCCGGCCCTCTCCATTCAGGGTGACGCCCCCAGGGCTCCTCACTGTCTCCTCAGCTCCCCAGGATCTCTGGCGCCCTTGGTGGGCCTGTCTGATTCGGGGGAGGAAGGGTAGGGCGGGATGGGGCAGTGAGACCAGTTCGACAAGGGCTGTCCCTGTGCGGGCCCCCCAAGCCTGCCGGGGGTCCCACAGCGTGACCGCTGCAGTGAGGATGCGACTTAGAGACCTCAGAGAGGCGGGACTGGGGGGGGCTTGTAGACATTGCGCAGGTGCTGCTGCTGAGTCACTTCAGTCGTGTGCGACTCTGTGTGACCCCAAAAACGGCAGCCCACCAGGCTCCCCCGTCCCTGGGATTCTCCAGGCAAGAACACTGGAGTGGGTTGCCATTTCCTTCAATGCGTGAAAGTGAAAAGTGAAGGGGAAGTCGCTCAGTCCTGTCCGACTCTTAGCGATCCCATGGACTGCAGCCCACCAGGCTCCTCTGTCCATGGGATTTTCCAGGCAAGAGTACTGGAGTGGG
>SJYC01058269.1:0-18710 GCA_006408675.1 Madoqua kirkii | reverse complement strand
AATGACAAGAAAACGATTTAGATGCTTAATACTGAGTGATAGTTTAAATTTTTTATTATATTTATATAAAATACTCAGAATATGTGTAATTTTAATAAATTGACAGAATTCTAACTAGGCAACAGAGGATGAGATGATTAGATAGCATTACTGACTCAATGGATATAAAGTTGAACAAACTAAGTGGAGGAGTTTGGAGTGATATAGTCCATGTGGTCACAAAAAATCAGCCATGGCTTAGTGACTGAAGAACAGCAACAGTAAGATTATAGAATTTTAATGTGGACTATCTTCATTCTCACCTGCATTATGCCTTTAAGGAGTTAGACTACTGTTTTGTGCCCCCCCCCCAAAAAAAATCCTTAAACTGGAGTGATCAATCTTAAGAGCACAGTAGACCATTAAGATAGAAATAATTGAATATTTAAAATAGCTTTTAAAATAGTAAAGAAAAAGAAGAAATTCTACATAGTGCAGAACTTTTTATGATACAATTGCATTATTATTTAATGCAGTCATTTTACTAATATGGATGAGAAAAACACATTCTCTTTTTAGTATAACATGATTGCTATTGGGACATATTCCACTATTTGTAATTTTTTTAATTAAAATGCTATCTTCATAGTGAAATTGTGCTTTTTAGTGAAACAGTGACAACTTTTCAAATCATAGATCAATCTGATTATAGTCCTCTTCTCTTTACTGTCTCCAAATTTACCAGTATTCTTATGCAAATATCTTAACAGGATGGAAATATTCTTTAAAGCAACTAAGAAAGATTTATTTAAGGAAAGGAAGAGGAATTCATTATAATATAACTTTAAACTATTAAAAAATTATAAAACACTTAAGCAGGATGAACAATGATTAAGCTAGTTTTTCAGATATGCAGATTTCAGATCACACTCTAACAGGGAGATATCTCCTCCTGATATAAACACTGAGGCACAGTGAGACCATGTAAATGTGCTCAAACATAGAATAGTGGATGAGTAAGAGAATGAAAATTCAAATTCAAATAGCCTGGCTGGATTAGCTCCACTCTGCTGTGCTTAAATCTGTAAGAGAATTTATCAGTAGAAATTGTAATGATAAAAATAGATGTGAGATAATTTAGTGCTTTAGCCATCTATTCATTAATTCAAGTTGAGTGTATATATTTTAATGCTGCAAGCCAAGGAGACCCTGGGAGATTAAATGGCTAGCTAACAGCTGATTTAATATGATATAAGATTTCAAGAAATTGAAAAATTTAAAGGTAGGAAAAATGTGGACGTATATTATGATTCCAAACTGAAGTACTATAAAAAGGATATTCAATTATAGTAGAATACTATTATGAGTCTAGGGGAAAAAAACCTCACTTCAGAATGAGGATAGGAATATTTCAGAATCATCAGTGGATCTCAGAATAGATTGATTGAAAATAGTTTTCCTTAAGTAGTACATCTTTCTATGGGTCACTCTGGCCAACAACAATAAAAAACATAAATTTTATGTAGCTCTTGATCTAGACACAACTAGTTTTGAGTACTCACTTGTAAGTTGTTTGATTGGACTGTCAGCAAGTCATATTTTGCCTTTGGCATAGCAAAGTGATATGTGACTTTAAAACACTATGGCCCTGAAAAGCTAAAAAAATATCAGTTAGAAATTATTAAATCTAATTTATATGTGGCACTGTTAAGTTTAAAAAAATCTTGTCTTCATTTAAACTTGTGACTGTAGATTAAGCTCTGTCACCAAGAAACCACCAACATGTGACATTTCTTTGTGATATTCCACCTGACCTTAATTGTACTCCAAATTAAATTGAAAATAAAAATTACTCCATATATTCACCCTAACAGAATGACTTTAAAAATATATCTAATCAAAATATATAAATGGATGAATGAGTAAATAAATGACTATCTGTACAGAACTTTACTACAAGCCAAGAAGCCACTGAGAGCATCATTTTCGGTATTCGTCTGTGGTGATGATAGCATGTTTTACAGTCAAAGTGCTTTCTGCCTGAGGATGGAGAAAAGGTCAATTTCCTGCTTATGGTTCATTCCAACACCATTCAGCAGGGAGAATTTGAGATTGAAAAGACAGTGTTTCCTGTCACAAACATACAGTATCTGTGAGACTTAGGAAATTAACTCTGGGTCTCAATTTTCTAATTTTTATATTAAAGTATTTCTCAGGCTTGAGATGATAAATGACTGAAAACAATGTCTATAAAGTGAAAAGCATAGTTTTACCTCATAGTAAGCATTGATTGAATATTGGCTTTTTTGGGTACTCTTAATTGTGCTTATGAGGGTGCCTGATCTGAAAGTGAAAGTGAAGTCACTCAGTCATGTCCAACTCTTTGAGATCCCATCTGTAGCCTGCCAGGCTCCTCTGTCAATGAGATTTTCCAGACAAGAATACTGCAGTGGTTTGCCATTGCCTGACATGTAATAGAGAGTAAATGATCAGTATTATTATTAGCATAATCAGCAAACAACATAATAGGTGAAGAAAAATCTGTTATTGAGTAGAGTTTTGTGTCTGATGTGAACTTTAGGAACATTCTAGCCCAATTGCTTCATTTTATAGAAATGACTATTAAAACTTTGAAACTTGAAGTAATTTGCCCAATCTCACTCAAACTGTTATAACCCATAGTCTAGTCTGTCTAATTTCTAAGCAAGAATCTATTTATTAAATTGTGTTCCTTCCTTAATGTATGATGCTATATTTTTAAACTTAGAGACTATAAAGCACTGTTTAAACCATTGATAACAATGCTGCTTCTGCTGCTAAGTCGCTTCAGTCATGTCCGACTCTGTGTGACCCCATAGACGGCAGCCCACCAGGCTCCCCCATCCCTGGGATTCTCCAGGCAAGAACACTGACTGGCTCCTAAATGACATGAAATCCATGTTTGTTGAGTTGAACTGACCTAATAAACTGATGTGTCTCAGAATCTATAAATTTATTAATCTAGACTTATCAACTAACTCCTGGAGATTGCAGTTTTATTAGCCTGATAAAGGCAAATGCATTTTAATAATAAGAAATGAGTAGGAAAGACTTAATCTCTGGAAATTTGCAAAGTCACAGCACAGGAAAGTAGATTCCACAATGGCATGCTGTAAGGTGTTAGGGCACCTGAGATGACAAGGAAGTGTCAGAAAGACTTACTTGAGATAAACACTACCAAAAGCATAGATTGATGATGGTTTGCCTGTGTGTACAGTCTTGAATTATAGGTTAGAGGAGTGGAAGTTGGTACAAGTTGCACTTATCTTATTCATACCATAGTGACATGGCACATAGATAGGCTGGGGTGTGGGGGCAGTATTAAGTACCATGATTTTTTAAGAAAATTTAGTTCCAGGTCATTTTGACATAATCATAAAAGGATTTCTTATGTTTCTGTACTTTTCATTGTATTGGGATCATGAAGATTACCCCCATATTCAGTGACTCACTAGAAGAGTTCTTAGGACTCAGCAAATTATTGCATTGACAAGTATCAAGATTCCATACTCTCAGAAAGAAAGCAGGCCTTCAGTTTGTACAAACTGTGTAGTCTCAGTGAGATATTCTTATAATTTAGGGAAAACTGTGTATCAATGTAGAGAACTATTTATAGTTGATGCTCCTAGATACTTGACTGCCAGCCATGTGTCAATCTTGCAAGTAGGCCTTCTAATGACAGGAGTCCCAGATCTGCAATGTCTCTATTGCACAGCTGTGAACAGACCCAGCTTTTGTTCTGGAACATATTTTTAAACACAGTTGTACAATCAACAACCTTGGAAGATGGAGATAAAATATCCATTCAGGGCAAAGGTTTGGTGGGTTCACTTTCAGCCATTATAGAAGATTGGGGTTTCCTGTGGTTGGAGGTCCTCAACTTCATACAGTTACACTATGTGCAGCACCCACATAGGTCATCCTGTATTGTCATTAAAAGTTCTGTTAGGCAAAAACAACACATGTGAACATGATGTAAAAAATTGCTAAACAGAAATCCCAATGAAATGGAGTTGGAAGACCAAAATAGGAATGTTATACCATGTGATGATAGCAGAACCCAAAAGGAAGAAGAAAGATCCATCTTCTTTTCTAGAAAAGACTCAACCAATAAAACGCTATAGGTTCTGCTGGGAGCCAGCACGAAGAATCCCGCCCATGGCAAAGGTCATGAGGAAGGAAGCCTGACAAAACGCAAAGGTGTGATCAGGCTTCAGGGGTTCCCCCTGGAATTTCCTGAGCATCTAACCCCCAAATCAGAGTCTGCCTGCTTTACTATATTATGCTTTTCACCTTCTCCTCTGACATTAATAGGGGGCTGTCCCCCCACCACCTTTTTTTAGGAAAAAGTTAATTTAAGAGCTTTTAGATAATAAGCCTCCTGGGCATAGTGAGTGTTTCAATCCAAAACCCCTCTGATGGCTCTCGAATTTGCCTTACTTGGGCTTTTACAGCTATGCATGTGATTATTTACAGCCCCCACCCCCACCCCCAACCTGTGAGAGGCACAGGAAACCTAAAACATAAAGCCTTTCAAAGAGTTAAAAGTTATTAAAGTAGTGCTGGTGTAAGATTTCACTGTTGATCCAATGCTTGTTGCTAAGTTCTCATATCTCTTATCCACTGTACACCTGGGAGCACATTCGTTAACATAGTTAGAATGTAAGAAAAAACAAGTATAGCTTTGAAACTGACCACATCAGAATTTTGAACTAACTGGTTATTTCTTTGTTGTAACTTACTGCACCTTTGCTTCATGAAAATGTAACTTTGTTTGATACTTTCTGAGGCTGACATAGATTAGAAATATAAAGAAAAAACACTTTAAGAGAAAATAAGTTTTCTGGTTGAGCAGCCTTTATCAAAAGAGGGTCTTAAAATGTTTCACAGGCCTCCAAGACCAGAAGATAATGTACACAACATCATTTGTGGGAAAGGTATAAAAGTCCTTTAAAAAAATAAAATTATTGGGGCCTCGCTCACTGAGGCAGCTTGGTCTCCCCATGTCTTCTTTATTTTCTGGCTGAATTCCCATCTGGAGCATGGAGGCTCGCAATGTCTACTTAACTTGCCCTGGCTTCTAAGACCCATGAGAAAGGGAGCCCAAGGCGGGGCACCCTCTGCTATTCAAGTGGTTGCCAGTGGCCCAACATAGATGGTGCAAAGTTGAAGTTTTATTAGCTCTTCGCATAAACCAAGTTATTCAGTGTCTTTTTTCCACTATTTTTCCTACTACACTATTCTTTCCTAATCTAATCTTATATTTCTAATTAAATAAATCTCTCTTTGCCAACTCCATCCACCCTTCGAATTCCCTGGATCCACCAGGGCTGGACCCCAGCAAGGTTCTTAGTTAACTATAGGTCCACCTCCCCAAATTGCATTTTCTCTCTATAAAAGCATTTCCTTACCTTGCCTTGAAGGGACTTCTATGGAATTCATCATGGTTGCAGACCCCAAATTTTAATTCCATAGTGAGCCCAAATACATACATCTTGTTGAAGTAATATCTGGCTGTCTATTTGTATCAGGTCAATATCTTGGTAGTCCATTCTGGGACCAGAGAAAACTGCTGATGTGAACAAGCAGGTGCCACATCCAAAACTGACCCTATTGTTGCTCATTGCTTTTCTTACCAACCCTAGAGTTTGAAGGTTACTTCTATTTTCTGGATCTGAACTCATGCCCTCTTTGCATTTGAAGGTCTCCTGATTTAATTTGTGATCTACTTACAGATTTCATCTTTCTGATTAAAGCCTTGTTCAATATGAGAATACTCCTTTGGCAGTTCAGTCTGATCCTGAGATCAGATCATTTCAAATGAAGCTGCTTTAAGTGAAACTATGCCCATCTGGCCTTCAGCCTATTTCTTCAGAAAGGTTGACTTCAGTTAGGCCCCTCTAAAACCAAACTATTTCCTTAGGATTGATTGGAATTGGCTTGCAAGCTGTTTGAATTGAGCAATTTGCAAATGAGCAGTTTGCAGTTATTCTTTTCTCTAGTAAACAGTTCTAGAAAATGTGATCCCAATTATATAAGATTTGTAACTCACTCATAGAGGGACTCTGGCTGATTTTATGCTTAAAAACCTTGATCCCTCTTCATGTGAATGTCTAGGTAAATGAACCAATCTGACAAAGACAGTTCAAAATACCAATGGCCATTATACTGAATTTTGAACTCTCCAAACTTAATTTCCTTAAACAGAATAGCTAAAAAATTTCCCAAACCCTGTGGAATGCTAAAATAGGCATTAGTATTTTGAGGCTTTTAAGAATTATCAGGAGTCTAAAAGGTGCATCTCTGGAAAATAAGATTTTAAAGTTAACTGAGGCAAACAAACAATTAAAGAAAGCAAAATGGTTCCCAAAGCCTCAGGCTCTTCTTCCTTGGCTTCATTGTCTCAGTATCCACCTCAAGTGCAATCATTTTCCTTCCTTCTATACCACCCATGCCTGTACTCTACCTTCAGTTCCCCCATATTAATTATCTTGCCAAACTTCTCCATTTCTATAAAGCTCTCCTCACTCCCTTTTCCTCTGAACTGGTCAAAACCTGTCCCTTTAAAATTAAGTTTTCTGAATATCCTGCAGCTAAAGCCTTCATTTCTTCTATTCTCAGGACTAAAGCTGAACTGTGAGCCATAGTCAAAGATTTCCTCAAAGTGACCTTAGATCTTCACAGAATTGCTGAGGGATTTAATACAATTGACCCTTGAACAACATAGGTTTGAACTCATGGACTGATTTGTAAGATTTTTTTTTTCAGTAATAAATAGTATAGTTTTACAGGATCTGTTTGAATATGAATATGAATTCATCTGAATATGTTGTGAAAGTGCAGATATGGAGAAACGCATGTACAAGTCAGAGAAACTGTGTATAAGTAAACTTGGTTTCTTTGAGTTATATGTTAGTTCATTTTACTTGTCAGTGGAGGCCAGGTACAGAATTGGATGAAAACCATGAAAACTGGGAAAACCCTGAAGCTTCTCTAGAATTACAACTGGCAGACAAACTCTACTAATTTATTATATGATAAGGCTTGGGAATTTGCTAGGCAACTTATGGAGCAGTTCCTAGTGTTTTGTGAAAGACTGTTGGCTGGAACAAATTTAGCTTGCACACAAAATCTAATGGTCCTGTTTAAGACTTTTACAATCAATTTCAGATGGTATTGAAAGAAAAGTTTTCAGATATCAATTTTACTCAAGCAGTTTTTAACTTTATTTATTAATGTGTTGAACTAAGTTCTTTTCCTTCCAGTGAAAAAAGACCAATATAGAATGGTAAACTATGTCCACTCCAGTTTGAGTTAATCTGGTAAATAGGCTCTTGAGTACTCTAGATGAGTCACCTCAAAGGAAGACTGCCAAACTCTTAACCTTCAACTTCATCAAATGAAGGCTCCTAAATAAAACCAAAACCCTCTTAGTTTCTGCTATTATTGGAAAAAGCCAGGACATTAGAAAAAAGATTATTACATATCTACATTCTTTATGCATGTTCATTTCTCTAACCAGCCCTTCAGTGTCTCTCTGATTGTCAATGGTGAGACTCCAAGGGACTACAGCGGCTCCTCCCAATTTTCTGTTATTGGGTTGGAAAACATTTTTCCAGATGAGGCATAGATCTCTCTCAGTCCTAATTGCTACATGAGCCAATCTCTTGATTTTCAATCCCGCTACTATAAAACAGCTTCTATCTTGAAGTACTAAAATAATTCAAATAATGGAGATATCTAAAGAGCCTCAAGAGGTTCCTGTCTCTGAACCTACCTTCCTTTATTTAGACACTTTGAGATATACCCACTTTCTTCTCCTTACTTTTAGCTCCTATCCATTTACTAGGCCAAGACTTCTTAGAGAACTATGACACCAGACATTCCTTTTCTCAAAAGGGAAAAATAATTCTTCAATTTGATAATTATCACCAAAGTAACTGGCCATGTGAATTAAATTATCTTTAGACATCTCTGATGGTACTTGAGCATATATTGAGAACGTTGATTATTTGATGTTGAATAAGCTGCCAGTTTCTTATGGAAAAAATCTCTAACTGATGTTGCTAAAATATACAGCACATATCTCTTCAGAATTCAAATAGACCCCTCAGACCTCTTCTGTGAATTAATACTCTACAAGTATTAATTATTGATTATTATTCCTTACTTAGGAAGCCCACAAGGCATAAAGTCCATAATAGAAGATCATGGGACTCAAGACCTCATTATTCTTGTACCAGAACCTGTAACACATTTTTCCAGTGACAAAACCTAAGGGCTAAGGATGGAGGCTAGTCCACCACCTCCAAGCAGTAAACAAATATTGTTATCCCTTAATACCCTGTTGTTCTTAACATCCCTACATTACTAAGATCCATTCCCAGAAGAAGTAAGTTCTTTACTGTAGTTGATTTATACAGTACATCATTTAGAACGCCACATGAAGCTAGTCAGTGATGGTTTTTGGTGTTGTTGTTGTTGCCTTCACTTGGGAAGAAAAACAATTTATATGGACAGTAAAGCCTCAGAGTTAAACTGAAAGTCCTTACTTCTCACAAATCCTGAAGGCTGGTCTGGAAGATATAAAGTTCCCTAGAGCTCTACTTTGTTGCAATACGTGGATGCTTTGTTTCATTTCTCTCCTTCTTAAGCCTCCTTGAAGGAAGACAGCAACCACTTGCTAAAGTTTTTAGCCTTCAAAGGACAGGAGGTCACTAAAGAAAAAAATCGCAGTTTGCCCAAACACTGGTTTTCTTTTTAGGGTGTCTGATACCAGAATAAGGGTTGCACCTAGATCCAAATAGACTCTATGACATCCTAATTTTCTCAAAGGGGTTCCCAGGTGTTGCTACTAGTCACAAACCCACCTGCCAAGGCAGGAGACAAGAGACATGGGTTCAATCCTTGAGTCTGGAAAATCCTGTGGAAGAGAGCACAGCAACCCATTCCAGTATTCTTGCCTGGAGAATCCCATGGGCTGAAGAGCATGGCAGGCTTCAGCATCCATAGGGTTTCAAAGAGTCAGACACTACTAAAGCAATTTATTACATACACACAACTTTCTCAAAATTGGAAAGTCAGGGCCAACTTTGAGGTTTCTTCAGGCTAGTTATTTGGAAATTGGATTCCAAATTTTTCTTTTATGAACAAACCTCTACATTACAATACACACACACACACACACACACACACACACACACACAAAGCAACTCCAACCCAGTCTTGTGAAAAGAAACGGACCACAAAGATTTCATGACTTTAAAGAAGAGTTCGATAAACTCTCCTGTCCTTGGGCATTCTGATGATCAGATTTCCTTTTTTTCATAAAAAAGGAACAATTCCTTCAGGATTCTCACCCAAAAACATGGAGACCACTATCAGTCAACAGAATATTTTGGCCAGCAGTTAGCCCCTATGGCATGAGGATAGCCACCTTGTCTGGAGCAATTATGGCCACAGTAAATTATGTTCTGGGTATATTATAACTCCTTTTGATGTTCTTGAGGTGACACCTTTACCTAAAACTACTTCAACTCAACATACTGAATTATATGCTTTTACAAAAGGCAGATGAACCAGAGATCAAACTGCCAGCATCTGTTGGATCATAGAAAAAGAAAGAGAATTCCAGAAAAACATCTACTTCTGCTTCGTTGAATACACTAAAGCCCTTGACTGTGTGGATCACAACGAATGGTGGAAAATTCTTAATGAGGTGGGACTAGAAGATGGCAAAGGAATAGGATCGGGAGAGCACTTTCTCCCCTACAAATTCATCAGTGCTGAGTAACTTCCACAAAACACTTCTAAACACTGGCAGAGGACTCCAAGCACCCCAAAAGGCAGCCCATTCTCTTTGGAAGAAGGTAGGACAAAATATAAAAAAACAAAAAGAGCGACAAAAGAGTCAGAGACAGAGACCCGTCCTGGGGAGGGAGGCATGAAGGAAGAGAAGTTTCCAAACAGTTGGATATCCTCTCACAGGCAGATCTGTGGGGAGCTTTGGAATCTCGGAGGCAGCATACTTGGGAAGAAAAAATAAATAAATAAAACAAAGCGTACAGAATATGCACCTAACTGCAACCACCAGCAATGAAGTAGCCCAGACACCAGTGTCCACCACCAGCAAGTGGGGGGCTGGACAGGGAGGCATGCTCTGTGTAACCAGTGCTTAGGGTAAGGACTGGGCCTGAATGTATGAGGACGGTCTGAGGGAGTTAACATGAGATAGCAACCCAAACTGTGGGATCCCCAGAAAGAAAAGAAAGAGATAGAACTTTCCTTCAAAAGACTCTAGGGAACAGCTTGGCCTACTCACAGAACAAAGGATTGAGCAAATACCACAGGAGAGATAGTTGGCTGTGAACAGGTCCCTGCCCACCACTGGAGGCAGAGATGCAGGCAACAGACAGAGCTGGAAGGCAAGGGGCAGTCTCGGCCTCAGAAACTGTCATCCTCCACCAAACTGTGAGCAGGCTCCCAGTTGCTAACCACATCTCCCTGGATGGTTGACATCTGCCAGGAGGGTTGCAGCCTGAAATCAGCTCCCCAGAGAAGACACACAGTATACCTGAGATGGTGCCCATGCCACGCACTTGGGAAACCAAGTGGCCTGGACTGGGGAGGTGATTAAGATGACAAGCCCACAGAGGACAATGCGCTTACCAAGCACCTGGTTGCCCAAGCTCCTTGGACCTGGGAAAGGCAAAAACGTGTGCCCAACAGAATCTGTGCCCTCA
Source organism: Madoqua kirkii (assembly GCA_006408675.1). NCBI lineage: Eukaryota > Metazoa > Chordata > Mammalia > Artiodactyla > Bovidae > Madoqua > Madoqua kirkii. The sequence goes on along the minus strand of SJYC01058269.1, from coordinate 7,950 downwards.
CAGAGTACCCAAGAACCTGAACCTAAACAGCTAAGACCTGGGAAGGGCATGAAGTTCAGGGCCCACTTTGGGCAGTGCCCCTGCAGAGCAGCCTGGGCAGTGCAGACCTGGAAAGCACACACCACTGTGAGCTGGGGAAAGCCCAGTGTGATTCGCACATTGCGGGCACTCCCCACACACACCAATGATATTAGTTTGCAGTGTCCCTCTCTCCCCACAATACAACAAAATTTGTGAGACTAAACAAGTGACCACCTTCACCATCTTGTGTCAGGGCATAAATTAGACACTGAAGATACTTGATAACAGAGAAAGCCAAAATAAGCAAAGAGGGAACCACCTGGAAGTGACAGGTGCAACAGATTAAACCCTACAGTTAACACTGACTAAGCATTGGCGGGGGCCTATAGACCTTGAGTGGAGAAGGCAATGGCAACTCACTCCACTACTCTTACCTGGAAAATCCCATGGATGGAGGAGCCTGGTAGGCTGCAGTCCATGGGGTCACTAGGCATCGGACACAACTGAGTGACTTCACTTTCACTTTTCACTTTCATGCATTGGAGAAGGAAATGGCAACCCACTCCAGTGTTCTTGCCTGGAGAATTCCAGGGACGGGGGAGCCTGGTGGGCTGCCATCTCTGGCGTTACACAGAGTCAGACACGACTAAAGTGACTTAGCAGCAGCGGCAGCATAGACCTTGAGAACAGTACAAGCTTGAACAAGGAACTATCTAAAACTGAACTGATCTCACACTGCCCACAACTCCAGAGAAATTCCTACATTTATTTTTACTATTATCACTTTTTAATTTTTAAGTTCTTTATTATTCCTTTAATTTTTATTTTTATAACCCTCTATTACCTTGTAAAAAACCCTATTTTGAAGCAAACTGTGTGTGTGTATATACATATATATATGTGTGTGTGTGTGTATATATATATATATGTATATATGTGTGTGTATATATATATGTATATATATATAATTTTGTGATTGATTTTGTTTTGTATTTTTAATATTATTTTTTGAGGGTCTAACCTCTACTCTAGATTTTTAATATTTGCTTTTTGGTATTTGTTATCAACTTTGTACCTTTGAGAATCTAATCTTCAGTATCCATTTTCACTTAGGGATATGATTACTGATTTGATTGCTCTCTCCCCTTTTGATTCTCCCTTTTCTCTTCCAAGTCACTGCTGTCTCCTCCCTCCTCCATCTCTTCTCTGCTTAACTCTTTGAATCTCTCTGGGTATTCCAGATTGTGGAGAACACTTAGAGAACTGATCCCTGGCTAGTTTTGTCTCTCCCCTTTTTGATTCCCCTCTTCTCCTCTTGGTCATCTCTATCTCCCCCTTCTCTCTTCTCTTCTCCACATAACTCTGTGAACGTCTCTTGGTATCCCTTGCTGTGGAGAATTGTTTCACCTAGATGTTTTATCATCTGTGCTGTATGGATGGAGAAGTCTTGAGGCTACTGTAAGAATAAGACTGAAAGCTAGAGGCAGGAGGCTAAACTTCAAAACATGAAAACCTCAGAGAACTCCTGATTCCAGGGAACATTCAAGGACAAGAGCTCACCAAAAGGCTCCATACCTACACTGAAACTGAGTTCTACCCAAGAGTCAACAAGTTCCAGAGCAAGACATACCATGATAATTCTCTATCAAAGCAGAAACACAGCCCTGAGCATTAAAAGACAGGCTATCCAAAGCCATGTCAAACCCATAGACACCACAAAACCCAGTACCAGACACTTCTTTGTACTTCAAAGAGAAGAGATCCAGCTCCACCCACCAGAACACAGATGCAAGCTCCCCTAGTCAAGAAATCTTGACAAGCCACTAGTCCAACCCCACCCACAGGGAGTAGGCTCCACAACAAAGAGGAACCACAAATTTCCAGCCTACCAAAAGGGTACCCCAAACACAGCAAACTAAATGAAATGCAAATGCAGAGAATATTCAGCAGGTAAAGTAACATGATAAATGCCCACCAAATCAAACAAAAAAGGAGAGGATAGGGAGTCTACCTAAAAAAGAATCCAGGAGCATGATAATAAAGATGATCCAAAATCTTGAAAACAAAAGGGAGTTACAGATAAAAAAGACTAGAGACAAGGATTGAGAAGACATAAGAAATGTTTAACAAGGATGTAGAAAAAATAAAGAAGAGTCAGGAAACAATGAATAATGCAATAACTGAGAACAAAAGAACTCTGGAGGGAACCAACAGTAGAATAATTCAGGCAGAAAATAGGGTAAGTGAGGTGGAAGATAAAATGGTAGAAATAAATGAAGCAGAGAGGAAAAAAGAATTTAAAGAAACCAAGACAGCTCAGAGACCTCTGGGACAATGTTAAATGCCCCAAGATTTGAATCATAAGAGTCCCAGAAGAAGAAGACAAAAGAAAAGAGCATGAGAAAATACTTGAGGAGATAATAGTTGAAAACTTCCCTAAATGGTGAAGAAAATAGCCATCCAAGTCCAAGAAATCCAGAAAGTCCCAAACAGGTTAAAACCAAGATGAAACACCCCAAGACATATATTAATCAGACTAACAAAGATCAAACACAAAGAGTAAATATTAAAAGCAACAAGGGAAAAGCAACAAATAACACACAGTGGGATTCCCATAAGGATAAAAGCTGATATTTCAGTAGAAACTCTTCAGTACAGAAGGGAAAGGCAGGACATAATTAAACTGATGAAAGAGAAAAGTCTACAATATAGGTTACTATACTGGGCAAGGATTTGATTCAAATATGAAGGAGAAATCAAAAGCTTTATAGACAAGCAAAAGATGAGAGAAATCAGCATCACTATATCAGCTCTTTAACAAATGCTAAAGGATATTCTCCAGACATGAAACACAGGAAAGTTTATAACCTTGAACTCAAAACAACAGATTAAATGGCAGTGGGATCATACTTATCAATTATTACCTAAAATGTAAATGGTTTTAATGCCCCAACCAAAAGACAAAGGCTGGCTGAATGGATATGATTGAAATATGAACCCTATATATGCTGTCTACAAGTGATCCACTTCAAACCAAGGGACACATACAGACTGAAAGTGAAGGGCTGGAAAAAGATATTTCATGCCAATGGAGACCAAAAGAAAGCAGGAGTAGCAATACTCATATCAGATAAAATAAACTTTGAAATAAAGGCCATGAAAAGAGACAAAAAAGGATACTACATAATTATCAAAGGATCAATCCAAGAAGTTATAACAATTATAAATATATATGCACCCAACACAGGAGCACCTCAATACATAAGGCAAATGCTAACAAGAATAAAAGGGGAAATTAACAGTAACACAATAATAGTGGGAGACTTTAATAACCCACTCACACCTATGGATAAATCAACTAAACAGACAATTAACAAGGAAACACCAACTGTAAATTATACAATGGACCTGTTAGACCTAATTGATATCTATAGGTCATTTCACCCAAAAACAATGAATTTCATCTCTTCTCAAATGCACATGCAACATTCTCCAGGATACATCACATCCTGGGCCATAAATCTAGCCTTGGTAAATTAAAAAATAAAACAAAATAATTTCAAGCATCTTTTCTGATCACAATGTGGTAAGATTAGATGCCAGCTACAAGAAAAAAAGAACCTTTAAAAGTACAAACATATGGAAGGTAAACAACAGGCTCCTGAATAACCAACAAATCATGGAAAGAATCAAAAGGAAATCAATATAACACAGAAAAAAATGAAAATGAAAAGACGACAACCTCAAAATGATGGGATGCAGTAAAAAAAAGTGCTAAGGCAAAGGTTCAGAGCAATACAATTTTACCTCCAAAAAGAGAAAAATCAAGTAAACATCTTAACTTTACACCTAAAGCAACTAGAATAAGAAGAAATTAAGAACTCCAGGGTTAGTAGAAGGACAAAAAACATAAAAATTAGACCAGACATAAATGAAAAAGAAACAAAGGAGACAATAGCAAAAATCAGCAAAACTAAAACCTGGTTCTTTGTGAAGAAAAATAAAATATACAAACCATCAGTCAGACTCACCAAGAAAAAAAAAAAAAGAAGAAGAAGACGAATCAAAGCTACTATATTAGAAAGGAAAATGGAGAAATCACAAAACACAACACAGAAATACAAAGGATCACAAGAGACTACTATCAGCAACTATATGCCAATTAAATGGATAACTTGGGAGACACAGATGAATTCTTAGAAACGTATAACCTTCCAAAACTGAAGCAGGAAGAAACAGAAAATCTTAACACACCTGTCACAAACACGGAAACCAAAACTGTAATAAAAAATCTTCCAAAAAACAAAAATCTAGGAACAGATGGCCTCACAGCTGAATTCTACCAAAAATTTAGAAAGAGTTAACATCTATCACAAGAATACACAGAAAAACTGTACAGAAAAAATCTTCACAAACAAGAAAATCATGATAGTGTGATCACTGACCTAGAGCCAGACATCCTGGAATGGGAAGTCAAGTGGGCCTTAAAAAGCATAACTGTGAACAAAGCTAGTGGAGCTGATGGAATTCCAGTTGAGCTATTTCAAATCTTGAAAGATGATGCTTTGAAAGTGCTGCACTCAAAATGCCAGCAAATTTGGAACTCAGCTGTGGCCACAGGACTGGAAAAGGTCAGTTTTCATTTCAATCTCAAAGAAAGGCAATGCCAAAGAATGCTCAAACTACCACATAATTGCACACATCTCACATGCTAGTAAAGTAATGCTCAACATTCTTCAAGCCAGGCTTCAGCAACGCGTGAACCGTGAACTTCCAGATGTTCAAGATGGTTTTAGAAAAGGCAAGGAACCAGAGATCAAATTGCCAACATCTGCTGGATCATTGAAAAATCAAGAGAGTTCCAGAGAAATACCTATTTCTGCTTTATTGACTATGCCAAGGCCTTTGACTGTGCGGATCACAATAAACTGTGAAAAATTCTGAAAGAGATGGGAATACCAGACCACCTAACCTGCCTGTTGAGAAACCTATATGCAGGCCAGGAAGCAACAGTTAGAACTGGACATGGAACAACAGACTGGTTCCAAATAGGAAAAAGAGTTTGTCGAAGCTGTATATTGTCACCTTGCTTGTTTAACTTCTAGGCAGAGTACATCATGAGAAACGCTGGGCAGGAAGAAGCACAAGCTGGAATCAAGATTGCTGTGAGAAATATCAATAACCTCAGATATGCAGATGACACCACCCCTATGGCAGAAAGTGGAGAGGAACTAAAAAGACTCTCGATGAAAGTGAAAGAGGAGAGTGAAAAAGTTGGCTTAAAGCTCAACATTCAGAGAACGAAGACATGGCATCTGTTCCCATCATTTGATGGGAAATAGATGGGAAAATAGTGGAAAAAGTGTCAGAGTTTGTTTGTTTGTTTACTTATTTATTTATTTATTTGGTTTCTGAAATCACTACAGATGGTGATTTCAGCCATGAAATTAAAAGACACTTACTCCTTGGAAGGAAAGTTACAACCAACCTAGATAGCATATTCAAAATGTATTATGTCAAGGCTGTATATTGTCACCCTGCTTATTTAACTTATATGCAGAGTACATCATGAGAAACGCTGGGCAGGAAGAAGCACAAGCTGGAATCAAGATTGCTGTGAGAAATATCAATAACCTCAGATATGCAGATGACACCACCCTTATGGCAGAAAGTGGAGAGGAACTAAAAAGACTCTCGATGAAAGTGAAAGAGGAGACTGAAAAAGTTGGCTTAAAGCTCAACATTCAGAAAACGAAGACATGGCATCTGTTCCCATCATTTGATGGGAAATAGATGGGAAAATAGTGGAAAAAGTGTCAGAGTTTGTTTGTTTGTTTACTTATTTATTTATTTATTTGGTTTCTGAAATCACTACAGATGGTGATTTCAGCCATGAAATTAAAAGACACTTACTCCTTGGAAGGAAAGTTACAACCAACCTAGATAGCATATTCAAAAGCAGAGACATTACTTTGCCAACAAAGGTCCATCTAGTCAAGGCTATGGTTTTTCCAGTGGTCATGTATGGATGTGAGAGTTCGACTGTGAAGAAAGCTGAGCACTAAAGAACTGATGCTTTAGAACTGTGGTGTTGGAGAAGACTCTTGAGAGTCCCTTGGACTACAAGGAGATCCAATCAGTCCATCCTAAAGGACATCAACCCTGGGTACTCTTTGGAGGGAATGATGCTGAGGCTGAAACTCCAGTATTTTGGCCACATTATGCGAAGTTCTGACTCATTGGAAAAGACTCTGATGCTTGAGGGATTAGGGGCAGGAGGAGAAGGGGATGACAGAAGATAAGATGGCTGGATGGCATCACCAACTCCAAGCATGTGAATTTGAGTGAACTCCAGGATTTGGTAATGGACAGGGGGCCTAATGTGCTGTGATCTATGGGATCACAAAGAGTCAGACACAACTGAGCAACTGAACTGAACTAAACTGAACTGAACATCTATTCTACTCAAACTCTTTTAGAAAATTTCAGAGGAAGATAAACTCTCAAACACATTCTATAATGCCACCGTCACCCTAATTCTAAAACCAGAAAAAGATGCCACAAAAAAAGAAAGCTACAGGCCAATATCACTAATGAACATAGATGCAAAAACCCTCAAGAAAATTCTAGCAAACAGAATCCAACATCATATTAAAAAGATCATACATCATGACCAAGTAAGCTTTATCCTAGGGATGCAAGGATTCTTCAATATTCACAACTCAATCAATGTGAAATACCACACTAACAAATTGAAAGATAAAAACCATATGATTATCTCAATTGATTCAGAGAAAACATTTGACAAATTTTAACATCCATTTATGATAAAAACTCCAGAAATTAGGCATAGAAGGAACATACCTTAACATAATGAAAGCCATGTAAGATAAACCCACAGAAAGCATCCTCAATGGTGAAAAATTAAAAGCATTTCCCCTAAAGTCAAGAATAAGATAAGGGTGCCCACTCTCATCACTGCTGTTCAACATCATTTTGGAAGTTTTAACCACAGCAATCAGAGAAGAAAAAGAAATATAAGAAATCCAGTTTGGAAAAGAAGACGTAAACTCTCACTGTTTGCAGATGACATGATTCTCTACACAGAAAACCCTAAAGACACCACCAGAAATTTACTACAGCTAATCAATGAATATAGCAAAGTTTTAGGATAAAAAATTAATACACAGAAAATCTCTTGCATTCCTATACAATAACAATGGGGGGGGGAGAAATTAAGGGAACAATTCCATTCACCATTGTGCTGAAAATAATAAAATACTTAGGAATAAATCAACCTAAAGAAACAAAAACTTATATATAGGAAACTATAAAACAGTGATGGAAGAAATCAAAGATGACACAAATAGACGGAGAAATATAATATGTTCATGGAACAGAAGAATCCATATAGTGAAAATGAGCATATTACCCAAAACATCTATAGATTCAATGCAATCCCTATAAGCTACCAATGGTAGTTTTCACAGAGCTAGAACAAATAATTTCACAATTTGTACGGAAACACAGAAAACCTTGATTAGCCAAAGCAATCTTGAGAGAGAAGAATGAAACTGGATGAATCAGTCTGTCTGACTTCAGACTAGACAACAAAGGTATAGTCATCAATACAATATGGTACTGGCACAAAGACACAAACACAGATCAATAGAACAAAATAGCCCAGAGATAAATCCACACACCTATGGACACCTTATCTTTGACAAGTAGTTTGTCGCTTAGTCGTGTCTGACTCTTTGAGACCCCATGGACTGTAGCCCACCAGCCTCCTCCCTCCATGGGATTCTCTAGGCAAGAGTACTGGAGTGGGTTGCCATTTCCTTCTCCAGGGGTTCTTCCTGACCCAGGGATCGAACCCCAGTCTCCTGCATTGCAGGCAGACGCTTTAACCTCTGAGCCACCAGGGAA
>SJYC01058266.1:0-11722 GCA_006408675.1 Madoqua kirkii | reverse complement strand
TAATTCAATAATGTATCTGGAGATGTAAAATATATTTAATATTTAAGCCAATTTTGAAAGATAACTTGGATAGAAAACTTAAATTATCTGATATTATTAAGATGTGCAATTAAAAAATTGATATATGTAATCAAAAGAAGAGAACAAAAAGTCAAGAAAAAGATTGACACATATGTAGTCATTTGATCTTCAGCAAAGGCATCAATGTAACTAAATGCTTGAAGTTTAATATTTTCAATAAATAATGTTGGACAAGTGGAAAGAAACTAACCTTGATTCCTGCCTAATATAACATTTAAAAATATTTGGAATAAATTATAATCATAAAGATAAGAACTAAAATAATAAAAAATCTACAAGAAAATAAATTTGGTAACCATGGGATTGATACAGATTTCTTAGGTAACACACGTACTACACACATGCACAAATCCCATGAAAGATAAGTTGATAAATTAGATCAAATTGTGATTTAAATTGTCTATTCCTCAAAAAAACATGATAAATAAGGACAAAGGTAAGCCCTAGCACTGCTACTCTTATATCAGTGATGAAGCCCAGTCATAGGTCTATTACCAGCCCACTGGTGGGCAAAGCATGGTCATGGAGTTTAGCTCCAGGGCCCAGGGTTCCCAGAGCTAAAGTTGGACCGCTAGTGGGTGGGGCCAATTCCTAATATATAAAAAAGAATTTACCATTGACACCACAGAAATACAAAGGAAATACAAAGGGATTACTATAAATAATAAATCAATAAAAGAGACAACCTAGAAGAAATAGACAAATTCCTAGAAATGTATCATCTCATGAAATGGGTCAAGAATAACTAGAAAATATGAACAGACCAATTACTCATAATGAATGTGAAATACATTTGTAATAAAAAAAAAACCCAAATAAAGTCCAGGACCAAATGTCTTCACAGTTGAATTCTACCAAATATTTAGAGAAGAAATAAAACATATAATTCACTAAATAGTCCAAGAAATTGCAGAGGAAGGAATGCTTCTAAAATCATTCCACGAGGCCAGAATTCCATGATATTAAAATTAAACAAAGATATCATGAAAAAAGAAAGCTACAGGTCAATATCACTGGTGAACATAGATGCAAAAATCTTCAATAAACTATTAACAAACCAAATCTAACAATATCATACCCATAATGAAAGGAGACTTCTCCCAAGGATGAATAATTATTCCATATCCATAAATAAATCACTGTGAATGCCACAGTAATAAATTGAATAATAAAATCCTATGACCATCTCAATAGATGCAAAAAATCTTTTGATAAAATTCAGCATCCATTTATGATAAAACTGTCCAGAATATGAGTGAAGAGAAAACATATCTGAACATAATAAAAGCTATATATGATAAGCCCACAGCTAACACCATGTTCAACAGTGAAAAACAAAAAGGATTTCCTTTAGGATCAAAAACAAGACAAAGATATCCACTTTCACCACTTTTCTTCAACATAGTCCTAGCCATGTTAATCAGGCAAAAGTAATAAAGGAAGCAAAACTGGAAAGGAGAAGTACAGTAAGTCCTCTACATATTAATGTTCAATTTGCAAGCTTTCAAAGATGCAAATGTGCATTCATATGTCCAGATACATAAGTTAGCCCCCTGTCTGCCATACATTGTCATGTGCATGAATCATCTACAAGGGTGGTTGTGTTGTGTACTTTACAATAGCATATTGAGTACAGTAGTGCAATGTCTTTGTTTCAAGTCTAGGATGTCTGGAAGCAAGTATAAAGGCAGTGGTGATATAGCTGGTACTGTACTGTACTTTTCAAGGTACTTTACTGTAAAACTAAAAATATTTCTTTATTTTTTGTGTTTATTCTTTATGTATGATTTGTGTCAAAAGTATTATAAACTTATTACAGTATAGTGCTATGTAGCCAATTGTGTTAGCTGGGTACCTAGGATAACTTTGGTGGACTTTCAATCACACTTTTAGAATGAAACTCATTCATATGTAGGGAACTTAACTGTAAAACTGTCCTTGTTTGCAGATGACAGACTACAGTATATAGAAAATCCTAAAGATGCCACAAAGAAACTACTGGAGCCCATTTGTAAAGTTTCAGTATACAAAATTAATAACAGTATAGTGCTATATAGCCAATTGTGTTAGCTGGGTACCTAGGATAACTTTGGTGGACTTTCAATCACACTTTTAGAATGAAACTCATTCATATGTAGGGAACTTAACTGTAAAACTGTCCTTGTTTGCAGATGACAGACTACAGTATATAGAAAATCCTAAAGATGCCACAAAGAAACTACTGGAGCCCATTTGTAAAGTTTCAGTATACAAAATTAATATACATATATCTTTGTATTTCTATACACTAACAGCAAAATATTAGAGAAATTAAGTAATCAATCTCATTTAAAACCCCATCAAAAAGAATAAAATTTGTAGGAATAAATCTACTTAAGGAGACAAAAGACATTTACTTAGAAAATGATACAACACTAATGAAACGCTGTTCTAAAAGGATCTCACAACCCAAGGAAGTCTTCAGATTTAACACAATCCCTATCAAAATGCAAATGCTTTTTTAAAAAATAGGATGAGATCAACTAATTTTAAATTCTGTATGAAAATGCAAAAGAAATTGAATAGCTTAAAAAAACAGGATTGGAGGAATCATGCTCCCTGACTTCACACTACACTACAAAGTTACAGCAATCAAACAGTACTCAAATAGTAATCAAACAGTGGTATTACTGCAAAATAAGATATCAATGAAACAATAGAGAATTTTGAAATAAACCCACATACTCATAGTCAATTAATATACAGTGCGGATGGGACAATCTCTTCAGTAAGTCCTGTTAGGAAATTTGAACTACTACATGTACAATATGAAATTAGAACATTCTCTAATACCATATACAAAAATAAAATAAAAATGGATTAAAGACCTACATGTAAGATTAGATATGATAAAACTCCTAGAGGAAACAGAGGCAGAATACTTTTTGACATAAATCACAGCAATGGTTTTTTGTAGTGTCTACTAAATTAAGGGGAATAAAATAAAAAATAAACAAATAGGACCTATTTAAACTTAAAAGATTTTTTACCCAGGAAAACCAAACCAGCAGCAAAATGAAAAGACAGCATACTGGGAGGGCAAATATATTTGCAAATGACCAATAAAGGATTCAGTTCAGTTCAGTTCAGTTCAGTGGCTCAGTCATGTCCGACTCTTTGCAACCCCATGAATCACAGTACGCCAGATCTCCCTATCCATCACCATCTCCTGGAGTTCACTCAAACTCACATCCATTGAGTCGGTGATGCCATCCAGCCATCTCATCCTCTGTCGTCCCCTCCTCCTCCTACCCCCAATCGCCCCTCCTCCAGCATCAGAGTCTTTTCCAATGAGTTAACTCTTCGCATGAGGTGGCCAAAGTACTGGAGTTTCAGCTTTAGCATCATTCCTTCCAAAGAAATCCCAGGGTTGATCTCTTTCCCAATGGACTGGTTCGATCTCCTTGCAGTCCAAGAGACTCTCGAGTCTTCTCCAACACCACAGTTCAAAAGCATCAGTTCTTCAGCGCTCAGCTTTCTTCACAGTCCAACTCTCACATCCATTCATGACCACTGGAAAAACCATAGCCTTGACTAGACAGAACTTTGTTGGCAAAGTAATGTCTCTGCTTTTGAATATGCTCTCTAGGTTAGTCTTAACTTTTCTTCCAAGGAGTTAGTGTCTTTTAATTTCATGGCTACAGTCACCATATGCAGTGATTTTGGAGCTCCCCCAAAATAAAGTCTGACACTGTTTTCACTGTTTCCCCATCTATTTCCCATGAAGTGATAGGACCAGATGCCATAATCAATAAAGGATTAATATCCAACATGTATAAACACTTCATACAAGTAACCATCAAAAAATAATTTAAAATGGGCAAAATTGAATAAAACTTTTTCTGAAACACAGATGGCCAACAGGCATGTTAAAATATGCTCAACAGAGCTAATTATCAAGGAAGTGCAAATCAAAATCACAATGAGATACAACCTCATATCTGTCAAAATGACTATCATCAAAATGAATACAAATAATAAATGTTAGTGAGGATGTAGAGAAAAGAGAATCCTGTACACTGCTTTTGGAAATGTAAATTGATGTAGACACTATGAAAAAAAGTGTAGAGTTTTCTCAAAAAACTAAAAACAGAACTTTCATATAGCCCAGCAATTCTACTATATCCAAAAATAAAAATAAAACACAAAAATTCAAAAACATATATACAAAGCAATGTTCACAACAGTATTATTTTCAATTGCCAGGATATGGACTCAACCTAAGTGTCCATTAACAGATGAATGTACTTGGGGGACCTTGGAAAGTGAAAGTCACTCAGTTGTGTCTGACTCCTTGTGACCACATGTGTCCATGGAATTCTCCAGGCCAGTATAATTAAGTGTGTAGCCTTTCCCTTCTGTAGGAGATCTTCCCAAACCACGTATTGAACTCTTGTTTCCCACATTGCAGTCGAATTCTTTACCAGGTGAGCCACAAGGGAAGCCCAAGAATACTGGAGTGGGTAGCCTATCCCTTTTCCAGTGGACCTTCCCAACCCAGGAATCGAACCAGATTCTTCTGCAATGCAGGCAGATTTTTTACCAACTGAGCTATCAGGGAAGCCTTGGGCGACATTACACTCTCTGCCTCTCCCCACTGGTAAACTCTAGTTTGTTCTCTACATTTGTGAGTCTGCTTTTTTGTTATGTTCACTAGTTTGCTATAGATGTTGATAGTAAAGCAATTATTGTGTAACCACCAGATAATAAGATGGCAACATAAGCCACCTTCCTGAGATGACTGAGCAGAAAGTTTAAAAGTTTTGTGTCACTGATCACATTCTCAAACAAATATACCAGCTCCAAATCAAATATTTTTTAGTTCTCTTTAGATGAGAAAAAATTAAAACTGATTTAGATAGGTGCATGAGTTTGATATAGACTTACACTCAGGTTTATTTCCAGCTAATGTGGAAACTAATGGAGAATGAAAGTGCTGTCTTATTTATTTAGTAAGTACAGTTATCATCAGTTGTTCCCTCTACCTCCTTATCTAGGCTGTCTCTTAAGATAGTTTAGCCCACAACAAGTTATGCATCAAGTCCCTCTGGTAAACCAGGAAAAGATTTCACAGAGTGAGTCCCCCTGCATGTTCAAGGCATAGTTAGACTTATCTCAATACAATGCCTTTGAGAAAAGATTGATAAAATCATAATAAAATTTTTATCATTTATGACGGGAATAGTCCTCTGTCCCTTTTTTAAGAGTCTGAAATGATGTCTTTTGTTCTTATCTGTTCTCCTATTAAATCTTAAATCTGGCTATAATTCAGCTAAACCAACATAGCATAGCTATTTTAGGTACAGATGAATTTCTTTTATGTGATTTTTTTTCCTCTTTCCACAGTGAACATATGTCTGAAGAAAGTAATTTTCCAGAAGTTTCATAAAAATTTTTCTTTTAACTTAAGGAAAAAAAATGGCAGCCATTCAGATGTATTGCACATTTCCCAACAAAATTAGATATGATCAGACACATTGTCTCTTGCCTATAAGTTATCCATATTCAAATCCAGTTAAAAATACCTTACCCACTTAATTCTTTATTTTTATTTTCATCCAGAAAATAATTAATGTCCTAATAACACCATAAAGAAAGATTGTTGTCCTATATTTTTTTTGAAGGAAAGAAAGCTGAAAACAGGGCATGAAATGATTTGTTTACCTTGTTCGAGGTAAAATTGCTTTAATTTTTCCAGCTGCATTGCTGTAGTAATTTAAAAGCCTGAGCATGTCTCCTGGTATTATTAAAACAAAACTGAAATTAAGACACAGCCCACTCAATCCATATCATAAAGCAGTCAAGGAAATGCTGATGGTGGTTTAACTATTGATAGCTGGTTGAGTTTATGACCTAATGGACTATATATCATCAACAGTTACGCTGAATATGGATTGATGATGTTATGCTTAAACAAAGAAAAGGTGTTGCCTAAAAGATTTCCTATTTGAGAATTCACTTTATTTTGCTTCATGCCTAAAGCAGGGATATGGGTGAGGGAAAAAGGACCCATGAAAGAAGATATTGTTATATCTGCAATTTAGGTGTGAACTGTGTTAGACAGAAAATATTTGGGTTCTACAAAACTATAGTTAGAACAGTCCATTTTCTTGTGGTGATGTGTTTACGTAAAGTGCTATGGTGTATTTAGTCTCTCAGTCTTGTCTGACTCCATGCAACTTCATGGACTGTAGCCCTCCAGGCTCCTCTGTCCATGGGGATTCTCCAGGCAAGAATACTGCCATGCTCTTCTCCAGGGGATCTTCCCAATCCAGGGATAAAAACCAGGTTTTTCACATTGCAGACGGATTCTTTATAGTCTGAACCCCGAGGGAGCCCATGAATACTGGACTGGGTAGCCTATCCCTTCTCCAAGGGATCTTCCTGATTCAAAAATCAAATCGAGGTCACCTGCATAGCCGGCAGATTCTAACCAGCTGAGCTACCAGAGAAGTCCTTATGTGAAGTGCTTAGCAAAAGAGAGATCTCCATTCCTGCAAGAATATCTGTTTTGAAAAGTGTGGGTATTTTAGTACTGTTTAGTACTTCTTCTTTAAGTGAAATGGGGTGTGTATATGTGTGTATTGGAGAGGGTGTGGGAAGTTGTTATTCAGGAATAGCCAGTCAAGTAATGGCTGTCCTCAGGAATATCAATAGAGTTGCTATTGAAAGATTCAGTGGAAGCAAAATTCAAAGGAACAGCTGTGGTGGGTAAGATAAACACGCACCTTACCTACAATTCAGCGATTCCAATTCTAGATAGATAACTAGGGACACCTTCACATAGGTGCATACTAGATGTGTATAAGAATTTTTGTAATATCACAAAAAAATGAAATCAATCTAAATATCACTAATATTAGGCTGAACAAATTATCATATATTTTATTAGTGAATCACATGCACAGTGAAATGAATCAATAAGCCATATGTGTCAGGTATGATGAATCCTAAAAATATAATACTAAGAAAAGTAGGCAAGTTAGATTTGGAACTTTAGTTCAAACGCACTACTAAACAATATAACTTAAAAGAATAATTAACATGAATTTAAGTAGAGTAATTTAAGGAGAGCAATTTTAAAGTGTACAGTGAAAGATGGCTAGAAAAAAATTTCCAAAAGATAATACATATTCCATTTTTAAACTTGGTTTGATAGAAGCAGGAATGTTTGCTATGCACACAATGTAAACTATGTACAAAATGTAAACCACTTTTATTGCTCCTCTCTTGAATATTGTCTCCAGGAATTTTCACAACTTATTTTCACTAAGTATCATATATTACTAATATCCTACTTTATCTAAAGGTGAACTTAAGCACTTACGCTGCTGCTGCTGCTAAGTCGCTTCAGTCATGTCTGACTCTGTGCAACCCCATAGATGGTAGCCCACTAGGCTCCTCCATCCCTGGGATTCTCCAGGTGAGAACACTGGAGTGGGTTGCCATTTCTTTCTTCAATGCATGAAAGTGAAAAGTGAAAGTGAAGTTGCTCAGTCATGTCCGACTCTTAGCGACCCCATGGACTGCAGCCCACCAGGTTCCTCTGTCCACGGGAGGGAGCTTCCAGGCAAGAGTACTGGAGTGAGGTGCCATTGCCTTCTCCGAAGCACTTATGAACTTGGCCAAAATTTCACAGAGTAAATTATTCAAGATAACACACAGCTAGCAAGGTTCAAAACTGAGATCCAAGTTTTGATCATTTGTAGAGTAAATGCTCTTAACTACACGATTATAGACTCTGTGTGCCCAGGGCATTATCTTAGCACATGCATGATTTTAATATACTTGCAATCATAATATATATTTCATGTATATTTTTATATATGCATATATAAATATATAAAAATTATAATCAGGGAAGTAGTCTGTGTCATTATTACCTTTGAAAATATACATATTAAGAGTTGCATACCAGTACAGTACTGTAAAATAGAATAAAGTATTAAAAAAAAATAAAGGTTGCATAGTATTTTATCCTGTCTGTGCCATACTAATTAGAAAATAATTTTTGCAATAAAATGCCATAAGTAGGCATAATTTTTCCTTCTCTTCATATTTTTAAAATCTTAAGTTCTCATTATACCTAAAAGTATATGTTATTGTCATGTGTAAAATGTTGATGTCATTTTTTCCAAAATTATTTCTTAAATTTCCAGCAGTGCTTGAATATTTACCGTTTATAATTAATTTGAGTATTTCAAAATTATGCAGGTATATTATATATACAATGGGGCTTTTCAGATGGTGCTAGTGGTAAAGAAACCACTTGACAATTCAGAAGACATAAGAGACAAGGGTTTGATCCCTGGGTCAGGAAGATCTCCTAGAGGAGGGCATGGCAACCCACTCCAGTATACTTGCCTGGAGAATCCCAATGGACAGAGAAGCCTGGTAGGTTATAGTCCATATTGTTGAAAAGACATGTACATGATTGAAAGGACTTATGATTATGTATACAATGGTCAACATCTGGGCTGTCATTTTTTCCCATTATTTTCTCTATCAATTCTTGCCCTATTGATTTCTAAAGCACTGACTTATCTGTAATTTTCTATACCAGTATCATATATTAAAAACATATAGGTAAGAGAAATCTATATTGTACTTTCTCTTTTATAAAATTCTAGATTTCTAGATTATTCTCTACTTTTACAAATGTAGTAGCATCATCAATTTCTTGGAAGATGACAGTGACATCTTCACTGGTTTATTTACTTTATCACTGTCCTCCATCATCAATTCACCACACAGCAGTCAAAGTAAATCTCAAGTCAGTCATGTCATTTCTCAGTTTAAACATATTTCTCAGTTTAAATACTCTAGGGGCTTTTATTTCATTTTAAAATATAAATTAATCATGGATTACACATCTCTGTAGCATAAGACTACCTAGCCTGGCTGTAGTTTTTGACCCAATTATTCATTTCTCTCATTCTTCTCTAATCAGTTCTGCCTTCTTGGTATAGCAGTGACAAACCAAGTATACTTGTTAAAATTTGAAAACATTTTCAGTATTTCTGTGCTTATTTCAATAGTGTTTTAGAGGATAATAAATCTCTGCTACCTCTCAGTACATTTCAATCAGAAAATAGTTTACAAAATACATAGAACTTAAAATGATGTTGCCAAAAATTAAAAGTATTTTCTAGATTCTAAATGCAATAAATGTAAAATAAAGCTGTTTTGCTCAAGCAGGCTTGCCAACAGATAAAAACTGATTTTTTTAACTTGAAAAGAATATAATTTACTTATTAGTTAAAACATAAGTATTTCTGTGCTTATTTCAATAGTGTTTTAGAGGATAATAAATCTCTGCTACCTCTCAGTACATTTCAATCAGAAAATAGTTTACAAAATACATAGAACTTAAAATGATGTTGCCAAAAATTAAAAGTATTTTCTAGATTCTAAATGCAATAAATGTAAAATAAAGCTGTTTTGCTCAAGCAGGCTTGCCAACAGATAAAAACTGATTTTTTTAACTTGAAAAGAATATAATTTACTTATTAGTTAAAACATCTAAATTGTAGACCTTGAGTTAAAATCTGATCACAACAATGCTACTCTTTCAGGGATTTGGGATATCTACCAGGCTGTTTGTAAGTTAAGGATAGGTGACACTCAGAAATATTCATCAGCTCAAGAGTCTTGGAGAAATTAGTTAAATTTCACTCCTAACCTTTAATTCTGTTGTGACAAAAGCTACAGGTAAAAAAATACGTGGTAGTTATATTCTGTTAAGGGCACAGTGTGGAAAAGTAAAAGTGATTGACTAGTCCAGTGACCTTCCTGTGTTCTTAGTTTATTTTTGACATGAATCTTTAGGAAGGGGAAATTACTATCAGGCTTTAGTTACCGATAAAAAGGTTAACAAACTGATTTTCTATTCATCAAGTACCTTTATACTGGGGATAAATTTTCCCAAGCAAAAAACTCAGTTTTCAAGGAACATTGTCTGTTTTTGTTTTGTTTTATTTTGTTTTTTCCTTTTGATTAATTGAAATTAATTTGTAACTTAAACCTTTTTTTCCACTAGAAGAAAATAACTTAATCTAAGTTAATTTTGTTATTTTATGTGTACAACAAGATCCACTTTCATCTGCTCTTCTAGGGACTGAATCTAATTTCCTGGTGGGAGTGGCATTTTATTTATTATCATTATCCATGGTGATATGAGATGTATATCCAGGCTCCCATTCATTCTCACAATTCATAAGGTTAACACAGCTATAATCTTTTAACTTTACACAGCATGGCCACTTGAGATCCTCCATTTTTCAGTTGTTTTTTTAGAGGGATGGAGAAAGATTTCATGCCCTCCAGAAGATTTCAGGGATATACAGAAACTCTCCTAAAATTACTAGCTCCTGGGGAAAGAATAGGCTCTTCAGTAAATGGAGTTGGGAAAATTGAACAGTCACATGTAAAAGGATAATATTGGCTAGCTTACAAAATACACAATAACTAACTCAAAATGGATTAAAGATTTGAACTCAAGACCTAAAATCATAAGACTCCTAGAAGAAAATATAGGCAGTAAACGCTTCACATAGGTCTTAGTGATGACTTTTTGATTCTGACAAAAAGTAACAAAAGCAAAAAAAGTAAATGGGACTACATTATCAGTTCAGTTATGTTCAGTTGCTCAGTCGTGTCCAACTCTTTGTAAACCCATGGACTGCAGCACACCAGGCCTCCCTGTCCATCAACAACTTCTGGACTTTACTCAAACTCATGTCCATTGAGTAGGTGATGCCACCCAGCTATCTCATCTTCTGTCATCCCCTCCCGCCTTCAGTATTTATCAGCATCAGGGTCTTTTCCAATGAGTCAGTTCTTCCCATCAGGTGGACAAAGTATTGGAGTTTCAGCTTCACAATCAGTCTTTCCAATGAATATTCAGGACTGATTTCATTTAGGATGGACTGATTAGATCTCCTTGCTGTCCAAGGGACTCTCAAGAGTCTTCTCCAATACCACAGTTCAGAAGCATCAATTCTTTGGCACTCAGCTTTCTTTATAGTCCAACTCTCACATTCATATATGGCTACTGGAAAAAACATAACTTTGACTAGACAGGCTTTTGCTGGCAAAGTAATGCCTCTGATTTTTAATATGCTATCTAGTTTGGTCATAACTTTCTTCCAAGGAGCAAACATCTTTTAACTTCATGGCTACAGTCACCATCTGCAGTGATTTTGGAGCACAAAAAAAGTAGTCTGTCACTGTTTCCACTGTTTCCCCATCTATTTGTCATGAAGTGATGGGACCAGATGCCATGATCTTCATTTTCTGAATGTTGAGCTTTAAGCCAACTTTTTCACTCTCTTCTTTCACTTTCATGAAGAGCCTTTTTAGTTCCTTTTCACTTTCTTCCATAAGGGTGGTGTCATCTGCATATCTGAGGTCATTGATATTTCTCCCAGCAATCTTGATTCCAGCTTGTGCTTCATCCAGCCTAGCATTTCTCATGAGGTACACTGCATATAAGTTAAATAAGCAGGGTGACAATATACAGCCTTGTCTTTTCCCTATTTAGAAACAGTTTGTTGTTCCATGTCTAGTTCTAACTGTTGCTTCCTGACCTGTATATAGATTT
>SJYC01058262.1:0-11569 GCA_006408675.1 Madoqua kirkii | reverse complement strand
GCACTATTAGTAAAGTTCTGTTACCTCATCCACATTTTTGTGCCATTATTGTTATTTACATGAAAAGTATTTATATTGCAACCCAACAATGCATATAGTCATAATTACTGCTTTCTATAAAAGAAAAGATAGAAAGCATACAGTTTAGGTGTTATTATATTTCCTTTGTAGTTAGAATTCTGGCTTCTTTTCACCTTCTATTTCAGGTTTAATGTCCAGTCTTTGGATAGCACAACTTTAATGCTGACTGTAATCTCCCCACAATGACTTTCTTATGTTTTATTCTATGGTGAAGAAGAGTAGCGTAAGTATTTTTTAATGCACATGAATAAAAATATTAATGAGAATATATAATTTAGAGCACATTGCATATTTTATTGATAAAATACATTGATTTATCCTTTGACCAGAGACAATATATGTTTTATCAACATTCATCTTAAAATGAACTCATGTTACTCTTTAATAATTCATTTGAGGAAATCCTATGTGTGAGATGTACACAACATGTCATGTATAGAGTCTGAGTCATCTCATCAGAATTCATTTTTCACATTTCTATTTGGATTGGCTGTGACTTGGATTTATTGTTTCTAACATATACTCCCATTTGGACTTTGGATAATGCAACTACCTCTCTCAAACAAATGGGGCATGGGAAAATATAGCTGGCAAAAGAATAGGGCAACTTTAATACTCCCAAACACACAAAAAAAGATTATGTAATGCATGTTTATATTACAATAACATGTTACTAAACGTATTAGGAATTTCAGCAAATCAAAGAAACCTGAAATTGCAGAACACCAGGTGGTTTGGCCATTATGCTAGTGACATCCATTTCCTTCACTGCTCTAACCACATTTCTTCTGCAAAGAGGAAACAGTAGGATGCTGATTGCTTCTCATACTTTCTGGTCTTGTATCACACTTTCAAAGAAAACTGTCCTTTTAACTGTAATTTATAATGCACTTATGTAATTTACTGCTACAGTGAGCATGCAAAAAGTATTTGTTTAATTTGGAATTTGGGGACTGCTGAGCTTTGACCAATTAGTGTGGCAAAGCAGAAACCTTTTACTTTTGTTGAAACTCCACATCCCACTCTCAATATCTGAGCAAATAGTTTCAGTATGCAATTTAACCATATGTCATTTCCTCCATAAGTTGAATCTATTAATCACAGTTTTGATTACTGTTTATGAAAACAAGCTCTTTATGATGACACATATATATCTCAACTTGTGCTCAAGTATTCCATAATAAATACCCATTTTCTTTTTTACAGAAGATGAACAATTTAATGGCATTGATCAATGGTTTTGGTTTTCCTACACGCTAAGCTAATAAATGATAATAAGGATGCTATATATTTGTGTGTGTGTTTATCCAAGTATGTGTTTCTCTGTCTTTCTATAAGTATATGTGTGTGTATATATATATATATGATATATATATTTATATATATGATATACTTATATATATATATATGATATATATAAAAATACTTGTATCAATATATTCATATAGTCTGTGAGTGATAATTAATCCTATTTTAAGATGACTGTACCTAAGGGATGTTTCTGAGGCTTTATTTTATTTGCTCCTGATTAACGTGTGAAGCCACAAAATTTAAATTACCAGTAATTTACAAAGGAGTGAAAAACATTATTTGAGCACCTACTAATAACCCAGAACTCAGGTATCAATATCTAGTGAAGCAATACTGAAAACCTCAAGACTCAAAAGAATTAGTAGCAAATCAAGATTGCCATTAGGGATTGCTGTTTCCCAGTTTTCCTCCAGCAAGTCAGGGCCCCTGCACATATTTCAGATTCTGTGTACTACTCAACATTAGGGAGCTCTAGTCCTTTCAGTCTGTGGACATCAATCACTTTCATTTAACCCCGTTTGTGACCCTTTGCCCTCAGGAAAGCCAGCAAACCAGCTTTAGGCTGGGTTAATTCCATTTCTCTGATAGGATTTGTTTTATGCAGAATAGACACATGTTCTTTCCTCCCCTTTTCTGCTTCTGTCTCTTCTTCTGATGATTTCCTGTTCTATCTCCATGTTCAGTATTTCCCAATCATCACATTTCTCACCCGAGTTAGGTTTCTATTTTATTTTTTTAAATCACCATCTTAGAATCAGACTTCCCTGGTGGCTATGACAGTAAAAGTGTCTGCCTGCAATGCCGGAGACCCAGGTTTGTTCCCTGGGTCAGGGAGATCCCCTGGAGAAGGAAATGGCAACCCACTCCAGTACTCTTGCCTGGAAAACTCCATGGATTGGAGCCTGCTGTTCATGGGGTAGCAGAGTCTGACACGACTGAGCAACTTCATTTTCATTTTCACTGTATAATTGGTAGGGATATCAGAGATTTCTTAACCATGAAGTAAGGGATGTTTAGTCTGTCTTCAACAGTTTTCTTTGAGGTATTTGTCTAATTTAACCCTGGAGCCTGTTCCCTTCTGACTGGTGAAGATAAGTCTTTCCTGTTCCTGGTAAATTTTTCACTTTTTACCAGTGTTATCTACCTTACTTTCACTTCTCTGAATACTCTTTTTCTTTTTTTTTACTCAGACTGAGCAAAATATAGAAGCATATAACTTAAATATACCTTCTAAAACCCATGGGGGATGAATATTACTATCTCAATTTTACAAATTTTATAATTCACTTAGAGTCAGGCTATGAATATATGATGGAATTCTAGCCTTATTCTATCTTATTTCAGTATATAAACTCTTTCTGCTAGTTAATTTCTCAAGATTTGATTTAGTGTTCTTAATTCTCCCCTTCCATCTCCCTAATTCACACTTTCGAATTTGTTGCCAATCCTTCATAGTAGTATCTAGATGTAATATATTTTTCTTTGAAGAATATGTGATATCATCAGTTTTCTTAAATTGTGTATATATGCCATGTTTTGTTTTCTAGGAGAGTTGTATTATAAAAATTCAGGAGTCAGTAGCATCTAAAACACTGTTTTTTAATTAGTAAGATTTACAACAGTACCACAATAGGTGAGCACAAAGGGTGATTTTATGATCCTGATTTTCATCAGGAGACATCATTTCAGGAACAAAGTCTGATCAGCTGACACATTTTGCTTGCATATCAGTGTTGCTCTGCCTGATGAAAAACCCACTTTAAACCCTGAGTCCTTGAGTGTAAGATTGAAACCTCTTTCTTACAGTTTAGAGCTTTCAAGTTAGGGCATTTATAGAAATGAGAAGTTTAAAATCTTCAAAATAAAATATACCTCAGATGACAAAGTCACTTATATGAGGATTGGAAGGCACCTCTGCTTTAAGAGTTCATTTGCTTTCCTGATGGCTCAGAGGGTAAAGAATTTGCCTATAATGTAGGAGACCCAGGAAGACACCCTGGAGGAGGGAATGGCAACCCACTCCCAGTATTCTTGCCTGGAGAATTCCATGAACAGAGGAGCCTGGTGGCCTACAGTCCAAGGGGTTGCAAAGAATCAGACACTACTGAGGGATTAACACTTTCACTGTCTTTATTCAGTTTGCTAGAAGAAATTGTTGAGGAAAATCAGAATCTTTGGAACAACAGCTGAGTTCATACCTCATTTAGGAAGTGTTTTGTCACTCCATGTTCATTATAGCATTATTCACAAACACCAAGATATGGAAACAGCCTAAATGTCCTTTGATGGATAAATGGACATCTATAACTATCTATCTAGTTATAAATACAAAAGGCACTATCATTCAGCTGTATGAAACAAGGAAATCCTGCCATTTGCAACAACATGATTGAAGCTGGAGGGCATTATGCTAACTGGAATAAACCAAATATTGTATGAGATTAAAAAAAAAGAGGCAAATTACATAGAATAGAGAATAGAATGATGTATGATGATTGGGGGGGGGAAGACAGGGGAATTTGTAGGTCTTAAAATGTACAAGTTTTCAGTAATAAGTTATGAGGATCTAACACATACATGGTGACTATAGTTAACGGTACAGTATTGTAAATTTGAAAGATGCTGAGACTAGAAATTAAGCATCCTCACCACAGACAAAAATATGTAAAGTTAACTATATGAGGTGGTAAATGTGTTAATTGTCGTAATTGCAGTCATTATTCCACAACATATATGTATATCAAATCAACACATTGTATACCTTCAGTTCAGTTCAGTTCAGTCACTCAGTCATGTCCGACTCTTTGTGACCCCATGAAACGCAGCATTCCAGGCCTCTCTGTCCATCACCAACTCCCGGAGTTCATTCAAACTCATGTCCAGGGGGTCAGTGATGCCATCCAGCCATCTCATCCTCTGTCATCCCCTTCTCCTCCTGCCCCCAATCCCATCCAGCTTCAGAGTCTTTTCCAGTCAGTCAACTCTTTGCATGAGGTGGCCAAAGTACTAGAGTTTCAGCTTTAACATCAATCCTTCCAAAGAACACCCAGGACTGATCTCCTTTAGAATGGACTGGTTGAATCTCCTTGTAGTCCAAGGGACTCTCAAGAGTCTTCTCCAACACCACAGTTCAAAAGCATCAATTCTTCGGTGCTCAGCCTTCTTCACAGTCCAACTCTCACATCCATACATGACCACAGGAAAAACCATAGCCTTGACTAGACGGACCTTAGTCGGCAAAGTAATGTCTCTGCTTTTGAATATGCTATCTAAGTTGATCATAACCTTTCTTCCAAGGAGTAAGCATCTTTTAATTTCATGGCTGCAGTCACCATCTGCAGTGATTTTGGTGCCCCAAACAAATAAAGTTTGACACTGTTTTCCCATCTATTTCCCATGAAGTGATGGGACCAGATGCCTAATGGCTTTTTAATAGCAGTGGTGATTTATATTATTCATGGCTTTTTCGCCATTTCAAGAATTATCATGCCACTGGAACTGCAGTGAAGATACTTTATTAGTAGAATCATGCTCCTTAATAATCTCCATTCTGTTGACACCACTTGATACTATTCTGGTGATTTGATTTGCCTTCAGCAGTTCTATAAGAAATGTCTTTATATTCTGAATTATAACCGTTGACATTTACTTCTTTATTGTCACAGTAAAAATAAGAGCCGACATAGGACCAGAGTGCAGGGTTTTAATCTTTCATCAAACAAATGACATAATCTTCTCTGGAGTGTCCACCTAGTCTGTAAATGACTCAGTTTGAAGTCACTAAGACAAAAATCTTACTTCTGGGGATGATTATTTTATGTTAACTGTATAATTGCCATTTATCCTATGCAAAAACTCTGCTTAACATAATTGAAAATTGCATACTTTACTGAAATATATTTTTATCTTTTTATTTCCATGATATATAGAAATATATTATGAAAATAAGTTCAAATATAAAAGAATGAGACCCTTCAAAATCATCAGTTTTTATATGAGATTAACACAGAGTCTGCCAAATATTGAGCTTGTAAAGAACCAAAATATGCAACATGTTATATCTCTGATGTATTAAAAAATGTATACCAAATCATTGTACTTGTGAAGGTTACACTCAATATGCTCTTTTTCTGAACATATTTTTGTTTTGGCAAATCTTCCTTAACATTGGTCCCACCTCTTTTTTTTTGTTGTTGTTTCACATATGATATTGTACATGTTTCAATGCCGTACTCCTAAATCATCCCACCCTCTCCCTCTCCCCCAGAGTCCAAAAGACTGTTCTAGACATCTGTGTCTCTTTTGCTGTCTCACATATAGAGTTATTGTTACCATCTTTACAAATTCCATATATATGCATTAGTATACTGTATTGGTGTTTTTCTTTCTGGCTTACTTCACTCTGTATAATCGGCTCCAGTTTCATCCATCTCATTAGAACTGATTTAAATGTATTCTTTTTAATGGCTGAGTAATACTCCATTGTGTATATGTACCACAGCTTTCTTATCCTTTCATCTGCTGATGGACATCTAGGTTGCTTCCATGTCCTGGCTATTATAAACATTCAATATGCTTTTTTTCTCAACACATTTTTTGTTTTAGTAAATCTTCCTTAACGTTGGTTCCACCTCTTTCAACAAGAGAAAAAGAGGCCAAAGGCTTTCAATCCCTTCTCCTCATCAGGCAGGATAAACTGGAGACTTGACGTCTTCAGAATTGAGTCCAAGGTATATCAAGCTGAGAAATCATTCACATCAGTGTCTCAAGTGTTGTCAGTATTGGTAATCTAGAGATTAGTGTTGAATTTTTTTCATTTTCTAGATCTGATGACCTAGCCTACAATGTAATTCTGTAAGACCTATATTCTTCCAAAATTTTTCTGTTATACTTAAGCAAAGTCCATTTCTGATGATTGCAATAAAGAGCTTCTCTGGTGGCTCAATGGTAAAGAATTCACCTCCCAATGTAGGAGATGCAGGTTTAATCCTTGGGTCAGAAAGATCCCCTGGAGAAGGAAATGTCAACTTACTCCCGTATTCTTGCCTGGGCAATCCCATTGAGAGAGAAGTCTGGTGGGTTACAGCCCATGGGGTCACACAACTTAGTAACTAAAATAACAATAACAACAAATCCAATTATATATTGATATCTACTTGACTGCCTATATTAGAGATAACACTCCAAAGGAGAATCTAATATTTTACTTTTTATTTAACATCAAGAGGAAAAAAAAGAACTTGTTATGTTATAAACCTTAAAATTCGTTTTTCTGGCTGCATACCAAGAAGAAACATATTATGAAAGTTCAATTCTTTTATATGATGTTATATATGTCTCTTTTCTTCGATACCATATCACTTACAAGTCTTTTCAATCCTTCAAATTATTAATGTTAGCTTACAAAAGGAAAATGTCAACCTACATCAAGAAAATGCATTTACTGGCCAAACACTGTAAGAATAATGTTTATCTTTGTCTAGGAGAAGATGGTGTAAAATGACACTTTGAACCAAAGCATTTTTGCAGAATATTTGCTATGGTTTCTTTTATTGGACCAAGACATATGTCACAAAATATTAACATTATAATTACTTTTCAAATTTATCTCAAGAACCTAGGTAATACTGAGGTTTTACCCTGGGATTCAGTATGAATATGCACTCCAAGAGGAACGTATGAGGATTAATTTGTGGCTTGCCAAATTTCTTCAAAATCTAAGAAGTTTCATGGTATTGAGAACTAGTGCACTCTATATTTAAAATCTGAGTGTGATATTATTCTTTTAATCATTTAAAAATATTTGCTCTTTTCTTTCTTGGAGGTGCATGTATGGTTTAATCTTTACCATCAAGCAGTTCCTAATATAGTAGGGTGGATCTGATGGAGCTAAAACTTATCAGAAAATATTTTTATTGAATTGTTAGGCTTGGATTAAATCTTAGTACGTGATTTCAGAGGAAACACAGAAAAGATGAAGGTAAGAGTAAGACAACAGACAAAGGGATGACAATATAGAGGAACCAACCAGTTTCAGGAAATAGCAAATTATGTGACTGAAGATAATGTGGAATAGGAATAACAGGGAGAAATAAAGTATAAGACAGTGGTTTTATTTATTTATTTTTGATATCGGATTCCACTAATGATCTGAGAGAAATTATCTCAATCAGAAAGGACACAAATTCTAGCTTGTGAAGAATTTTTCACCAGAATTATGTCCATCCATCGACTCAAGAGCACTTAGAGCTTTTTATATTATGCTCTGATATTTATTTTTCATCTTATATGCACTTGAAGATGTGAGTGATTTAAATGAGACCATATACATTAATGGGACCAGATACACTAGAATATATGAATAATTTAAATGGGAACAGAGATGAGTATGATGTCTTTCTGCATCCAATCACCGTAGCACAGCATTCATCCATTTTACTTCCTAAGTTATAGCTTCTCATGCAATCAGGAAGTGATAATTGACATTATCTCATTACTGTCTGTATTATTCATAACATTTGCCTTATTGCAATGCCTTGACTAAACTGTCTTCTGTTTTTAATCATCC
This sequence comes from Madoqua kirkii, assembly GCA_006408675.1. Taxonomy (NCBI): domain Eukaryota; kingdom Metazoa; phylum Chordata; class Mammalia; order Artiodactyla; family Bovidae; genus Madoqua; species Madoqua kirkii. The sequence continues at coordinate 3,609 of SJYC01058262.1, read as the reverse complement.
CTAGTATTTCTTCTCTGGTCTTTGGGCAAAGGGTACTGCTATTTCCTTTGAATTATTTCATCTCAATTATGGACCTAGATTAGACCCTTTCCTCTTTCCTGAGAGAAGAGCCAATGCCAGACTGCCATTTTAATCAACATTTAATGAAAGGATACAGACAGTGAATGGGAATTATGGCACATGAGTAAAGTAAAACTTCTGGTCAAGCCTTGGGTCTCTTTCAGTCAATCTCTTTCTAACAACTCTAGAACTGGTTCAGGTATCTAGAGGGCTTGGAATCTGGACTTACATTTATTTTATTACAGAAAAGAAGCAGGCTGTCTCTTGCATTTGCTTAATTCTCTTATGAAATTTATTCCCTATCCCAGTAGGTTGACTGACATGAGGAATACAAACTCATTTTAGGTGTGTAATAGCAGTCAAAGAAAGAACTCATCAATTCCTTTCTGGGTGTGGGGGAAAGGGAAGCTATTCATCAAACAGCACAAACTTTCAATTGTGAGATGAGTAAGTTCTGGAAATCCAATGTACAGTATGGTGATTATAGTTAACAACAATTTGCTAAGCGAGTAGACTTCATTTTAATAACACAACAATAAAAGAATACTATGGATACTATGGATACGTTAATTCATTTGCTTGTTGTTATAATTTTGCAGTGTACACATATGTTAAAATATCACATTGTTCTCCATTCTAAGTGACTTGGGAAAGTCACACCCTTTCAAATAACTACCTTTGACAACATGGAAAATCATAAAAATAATTCTTAATTTGTACCATCCTTGCAAATTTTGGGGAGATAATGCCTTGTAAAATAGGCTAAAGTATTGTTGAATATTATTTGCTAACACCTTATTCACAATTTTTTTAAGTTCAACTTAGTAAATATATAGAACAAACTTTTTGTGGTGAGGAAAATAAATGTGAAGAACAACAACTTTTGTTTTTCTGAGTTGCTGCCTAGGCATTTTACAATATGATAATCCTACTCACTCCTAGAGTCTGGACATTTAGATAAGAATTTGAATTTAGGATGCCTACCATAAATTCTTGCTTTCTCTTTTCCTGGGCCCTTTTGCAAATTGTATCCATTCATAGTTAAGCAAGGGAAAAGTTAGTGACCTTTGCACCCCACCATCTTTGCCTCCTTCTCTGTTCTCTGTCTTCTGCTCACTTCTGACCCTGGAGGAAAATCTCAGCTCATGGAGGGGATTTTGTGACTTTTTCCTTCATGTGGATACACTGAAAATGTGACTTGCATCAAAATGATTCCGTGGGTTTCATTTCCCCACAGGGGAAGCTTGGAAATGGAGTGAGCTACTTGCTCACCATGTGTGGGTGGCTTGTGCCTCCTAATCAGGCAAATCAGAATCTGCATATTCTTAATGTAACACTCCATATGTGCGTCCCCTAAAACAGTTTTTCTAGGGGCTAACATTAATCATTGTATTATCAACATAATTAAGTTTCATAAAATTAATTTGCAGCTTTCCAATTTTTTTTCTCTAAGATACTGAGTACACTAACTACTTATTCCTTAAATATTAGAGATAGATCTTTAATTGACAATTTAGTTAACTTGATTTTTTCATTTTTAGATTTCTTGGGTCAGTAAAATTTATTTCCCCAAAATGTCTATTTGATATTACATTGATATTCAAATTAATTGACATAAGCTCCGTGGGCAATTTTGTTTGGCTTTCAGTTATATTGGCATATGTCTGTTTTCTCTCTCCCTTTCCTCTCTTTTTTTTCACAACTTTATTGAGAAACAAAATGACAAATATAATTAAATATATTTAAGGTATACAATTGAATTAGACAAGGCTGTGGTCTGTGTGATTAGACTGATTAGTTTTCTATGATTATGGTTTGTGTGTCTGCCCTCTGATGCCTCTCACAACACCTACCATCTTACTTGGGTTTCTCTCACCTTGGATTGAGGTATCTCTTCATGGCTGCTCCAGCAAAGCACAGCTACTCCTCCTTACCTTGGACCAGGGTTATCTCCTCACAGCCACCCTTCCTGTTCTTGAACATGGACTAGCTCCTCTCTGCCCTCCTGTGCCCACTCAGCCATCACTCCTTGGACGTGGGGTAGCTCCTCTCAGCCGCTACCCCTGATCTTGGGCAAGGGGTAACTCTTCTCGGCCATGCTTCTGCACGGTCCAGAAGCATGGCCCGTGGCAACCACCATGCTTCTGCTGCGCGGTCAGTATTTAACTTATATGCAGAGTATATCATGAGAAACATGGGCTAGAAGAAGTACAAGCTGGAATCAAGATTGCTGGGAGAAATATCAATAACCTCAGATATGCAGATGATACCACCCTTATGACAGAAAGTGAAGAGGAACTAAAAAACCTCTTGATGAAAGTGAAAGAGAGTGAAAAAGTTGGCTTAAAGCTCAACATTCAGAAAACTAAGATCATGGTATCTGATCCCATCACTTCATGGGAAATAGATGGGGAAACAGTGTCAGGCTTTATATTTTGGAGGCTCCAAAATCACTGCAGATCGTGACTGCAGTCATGATTTTAAAAGATGCTTACTCCTTGGAAGGAAAGTTATAACCAACCTAGATAGCATATTCAAAAGCAGAGACATTACTTTGTCAACAATGGTCCGTCTAGTCAAGGCTATGATTTTTCCAGTGGTCATGTATGGATGTGAGACTTGGACTGTGAAGAAAGCTGAGCACTGAAGAATTGATGATTTTGAACTGTGGTGTTGGAGAAGACTCTTGAGGGTCCCTCGGACTGCAAGGAGATCCAACCAGTCCATCCTAAAGGAGATCAGTCCTGGATGTTCTTTGGAAAAACTGATACTAAAGCTGAAACTCTAGTACTTTGGCCACCTCATGCGAAGGGTTGACTCACTGGAAAAGACTCTGAAGCTGGGAGGGATTGGGGGCAGGAGGAGAAGGGGATGACCAAGGATGAGATGGCTAAATGGCATCACTGACTTGCTGGACATGAGTTTGAGTTAACCCCGGGAGTTGGTGATGGACATGGAGGCCTGACATGCTGTGATTCATGGGGTCACAAAGAGTGAGATGCAACTGAGCAACTGAACTGAACTGAGTCTAGATTGGGAAGAAGTATTTAAACTTAGAAATAGCAGAAGTTATCAATTGAGATGTACGTGCTCAGTTGCTTCAGTCATGTCCAAATTTGTGCAGCCTTCTGGACTGTTGCCTGCCAGGCTCCTCTGTCCATGGGACTCTCTAAGCAAGGATACTGGAGTAGATACTGTGCCCTCCTCCAGAGGATCTTCCCAAGCCAAGGATCACCACCTGGGAAGCCCCATGAACAGAGGTATAGGCATATTAAATAAACAACACTTGAAACTGATATATATTCAAGTAAACATTATGTAACAATTAAAGGCAAATAATGTGTTACTTAAAATATTTTCAATAAATATGACAAAGGATTAATATTCTTAATGTATCAAAAATGCTTTCAAATTAATAGCCTTTAATATGTCAATATATAGATGGTAAAGAGTATAATAGTTAGAATCAAGAAAAAAGATGCTGAGATAGCTTGTAAAAATAGAACTGTATGTACACATTCCCAAACATGTTTGTAATAAAATAAATCA
>SJYC01058260.1:0-23324 GCA_006408675.1 Madoqua kirkii | reverse complement strand
TCCTTTGTAATTTCACATAAATTTAGAATTGTCTTGTGAATTCCAACCAGATAAACATGCTGGGATTTTGAGCAGGATTACAATAATCCATAGATTCAAATGGGGAGAATCTTAAAAAATAATTGTCTTCTAGTCCACAAACATGTATTATTTCCTCATTTGTTATATATTTTTTGCTTTCTCTGAAAATTTTTTTAGATTTTTCATTGAATAGGTCTTGAAATACTTGGCTTCAGTTTTGAATTGTTTGTTGCTAGGCAATAGGAAATCAAATGCATTTTGTATATTGACTTTGCATCTAGAAAATTTATTAACCTCATTTTTTCTGATTTCTTTTGCAAATTTTCATATTTTTATCATATGAAATGATGTCACCCACCAGAAAAGATAATTTTACTTCTTCGTGTTCAGTCTGTATGCCTGTTATTTCTTGTTTGTATTCACTGACTAGGACTAATAAGACATTGAATAGAAATGGGAAAAACTGGCTTTCTTTCACTTTCAAATGTTACCATGGAAGGTTTCCTTAAATATTATATTAGTTGTCATGTTTTTATTGATGTCCATTTTCATAGTGAAAAAAAAAATCCCTTTCAAGCCAAGTTTGCTGAACGTTTTCATCCTTAATGAATTTTTCAAGTGCTTTTTTACTGCAATAATTATCAAACAAATAATTATTAAGGTGGTCAACTGGCAAAACTGAAAGTACTAATCAAGCTTTTATGCCCTTACAGAGAATAAGAGAGGTTAAAGGAAGCTCAGGGTCCCTGCCCAATGTTTTGTTTTCTCCCATGGAATAGTACCAGGAGTGGCTGGGTCAGCTGGATGCAGAGCAAAAGGGAGCAATTGTCTCTAAAGAGAGACTTAACAAAGGCTCTTACCTCTTTATGGACTATGGACTGGGTGTAGGGAAAGAAGGTAGCCGTGAGAAAGTACTGGGTTCAAGTAAAGTGACTCATCCATGGGCCCTGAGAAGGATACCTCGTAGGAAGGCCAATAGGCCTATAAGCATGCTGGTGAGTGGTGCTGGGGGAAAGCTGAGTCCTTGACTGCAACTTTCTGCAGAAAATTGCAATGTAATGTTGTGCACCAAGTCCAATGAGGGGAGAGAAGCTGTAGCTCATGAAGCCTGTCAAGCAAAGCCTAGTAATAGCCTACGATTCAGCCCAATGAACCCACATAGAATTTGGGGGTAGAGCCAGACTCCTCACCCACAGGTTTTTCTCCTTTATTCTCTTGCTAGAGACAAAGCTTTGAGACTATTCTTCTTTCCTAATATATGCATTTGGAGTTTTAAGTCTCAAAGCACTACATTGGTTGTATATACTTTTATTAGCTTGCTTTGTCTTTTTCTCTTCTTTTGGTGGTAGTTACTCATAGGTTGACATTATTCATCTTTAAATTTTTTATTCTGCCTTCAAATAATATTAAACTACTTCACACAGAATTATAAGAAATGCTGGAATAAAGATAGGAACCTGTGATGTATTTTTTTTTTCTAATAAAGATACTTTTTAGCTGGCTTGCTGAGTCATGAAATTAGGATAAATTAAATGTTGAGGTCAAAGTTTGATGTGTAATAACTGATCTGAAGTTATGAAGGAAGTATTCAGGAAGGCACCACATGCCCAACTGAATTTGAATAATACAAATTTGTATTGACACACGTGTAACTCTGTGTGGTTTTCTCCAGTATTTCAGCTGTTACCTGAGTAACATAGGTGGAGAAACCTGGGTTGGAGTTGAGTAGAGCTGATGTGGCAGAAAGAAAACACTCAGATATTGATGGTGAAATTAATTGACCAGAATAACATGTCACCTTATTTAAACTGAGTATTAGAAAACTAAATAAATGTGGGTGAAAGATTAGGAAACAAGGAAGTTTCATATTCAGCCTAACACTGCATTTTCATTCTGGGATAAGTAAGATGAGAAGAAAATTCACCAGAGAAAGAGAGAGAAGAAGCATGAGAAAAAAATTTAATGTAGTAGAATTTAACAATGATATAAAATCTTTATATTTCTTTCCTTGATATATATAAAAGCTGGGATGGTAATCATCCATTTGCTCCATCAGATCCAATTTATACCATACTTCATTGTGTACTTTGCCATAAGAAGGAGAGCCTTCATGGAATTATATCACAGATTTCCTTCACCACAAGCTTCTCTAGGTCTGACTTCGAAAGGTACTAACACAAGATTAGAAGACAGTTTAAGGTAGTTATTCTTCTTGATCCCTCTTTGCCAAGCCGCAGCTCCCGCCAGAAAGTCCTTTCTGTTGTATATAGCTATTACATATAGTTCCGGTCTACAGATTAAAATATTTGTTTCCTTTCTTTGTCCCTTAAGAAGCAGAGTAGTAGCAATTTCAGGTGTTATATTATTCCATAAAAACTCACACCTTTATAAAACAACTCATTAAATTGACACTGAACTTTCCAATTTGAATGTGCCATCTGTTTCCTGTAGGACCAACGCTAATACGCATGCACACAATACACAGTAATACCCAGTGTGATTTCAAATTTCCTTCTGGTATTAACCTTCCTCATGAAAATCAGTATTTCTCTTGGATTTGTTATACAAGTTCATATACTATTCATAATAAATGGAGGATACGACCTTGAGTAAACAAACTGATCCTTATGTCCTGTTAATTTTAATATCTAAAAATCATATTTTTAACCACTCTAAAACAAGGTTGTGAATCTTGAAAAAATCTTATCCCCCAAAAATATTTATTTAAGTGTTTAATATATGCCTGGCACTGACCTGATGAAATGAATATAAGATTCAACATGTGTCGTGAATGCAAAGTTCCAAAACTGTTAAATAAGAAATCTGAATCTGCATGCCAAGACTTTGACTCCAAACAGTTTACACAACTAATACATTTACTATCTTACATTTTGGCATTCTTAGAAATTGCTGCTTAGAAGAGTTGAAGATATTATTATATCAATTCTTCCAATAATCAATTTGGGGATAAAGATACAAGTGAATTATGAATGGAGGTTCACGACATTGTACTGAAGACAGGGAGTAAGATCATCCCTAAGAAAAAGAAATGCAAAAAAGCAAAATCACTGTCTGAGGAGACCTTACAAATAGCTGTGAAAAGAAGAGAAGTGAAAAGCAAAGGAGAAAAGGAAAGGTATACTCATTTGAATTCAAAGTTCCAAAGAATAGCAAGGAGAGAAAAGAAAGATTTCCTCAGTGATCAATGCAAAGAAATAGAGGAAAACAATAAAATGGGAAGACTAGAGATCTCTTCAAGAAAATTAGAGATACCAAGGGAACATTTCATACAAAGATGGGCTCAATAAAGGACAGAAATGGTATAGACCTAACAGAAGCAGAAGATAATAAGAAAAGGTGGCAAGAATACACAGAAGAACTATACAAAAAAAGATCTTCATGACTCAGATAATCGGGAAGGTGTGATCACTCCCACTCACCTAGAATGAGACATTTGGGAATGTGAAGTCAGGTGGGCCTTAGCAAGCACCACTATGAACAAAGTCAGTAGAGGTGATGGAATTCCAGTTGAGCTATTTCAAATCCTGAAAGATGATGTGTGAAGGTGCTGCACTCAATATGCCAGCAAATTTGGAAAATTCAGCAGTGGCCACAGGGCTGGAAAAGGTCAGTTTCATTCCAGTCCCAAAGAAAAGTAATGTCAGAGAATGCTCAAACTACTGCACAATTGCTCTCATCTCACACGCTAGTAAAGTAATGCTCAAAATTCTCCAAGCCAGGCTTCAGCAATATGTGAACTGTGAACTTTCAGATGTTCAAGCTGGTTTTACAAAAGGCAGAGGAACCAGAGATCAAATTGCCAAAATCCTCTGGATCATTTAAAAAGCAAGAGAGTTCCAGGAAAACTTCTATCTCTGCTTTATTGACTCTGCCAAAGTTTTTGACTGTATGCATCACACTAAAGTGTGGAAAATTCTGAAAGAGATGGGAATACCAGACCACCTAGCCTGTCACTTGAGAAATCTGTATGCAGGTCAGGAAGCAACAGTTCTAACTGGACATGGAACAACAGACTGGTTCCAAATAGGAAAAGGAGTATGTCAAGGCTGTATACTGTCACTCTGTTTATTTAACTTATATGCAGAGTACATCATGAGACGCTGGACTGGAAGAAATACAAGCTGGAATCAAGATTGCCGGGAGAAATATCAATAACCTCAGATATGCAGATGACACCACCCTTATGGCAGAAAGGGAAGAAGAACTAAAGAGTCTCTTGATGAAAGTAAAAGGGCAAAGCGAAAAAGTTGGTTTAAAGTTCAACATTCAGAAAACAAAGATCATGGCATCTGGTCCCATCACTTCATGGGAAATAGATGGGGAAACAGTGGAAACAGTGTCAGACTTTATTTTGGGGAACTCCAAAATCACTGCAGATGGTGACTGCAGCCATGAAATTAAAAGACGCTTAGTCCTTGGAAGGAAAGTTATGACCAACCTAGAGAGGATATTCAAAAGCAAAGTCTTTATTTGCCGACTAAGGTCCATCTAGTCAAAGCTATGGTTTTTCCTGTGGTCATGTATGGATGTGAGAGTTGGACTGTGAAGAAGGCTGAGCACTGAAGAATTGATGCTTTTGAACTGTGGTGTTGGAGAGACTCTTGAGAGTCCCTCAGACTGCAAGGAGATGCAACCAGTCCATTCTGAAGGAGATCAGCCCTGGGATTTCTTTGGAAGGAATGATGGTAATGCTGAAACTCCAGTACTTTGGCCACCTCATGCGGAGTTGACTCATTGGAAAAGACTGATGCTGGGAAGGATTGGGGGCAGGAGGAGAAGGGGACAACAGAGGATGAGATGGCTGGATGACATCACTGACTTGATAAACGTGAGTCTGAGTGAACTCCGGGAGTTGGTGGTGGACAGGGAGGCCTGGCATGCTGCAATTCATGGGTCCGAAGAGTCGGACATGACTGAACGAGTGAACTGAACTGAACTGAATAGCAAAAGTTAGATAATGGTAAGTATAATTTTTTTACCATTTCTTTTGTTTTTGAAAATATGTTGCATTCAGTATATAAAGAGGAAATAAGTGATAAGAAAAAAGTACATTAGGCTTGAAGAAATAGCAGTACATGGAAATAAGTCTGCAGTGAGAAGCATAAAATAAGATTCAGATCAAGGAACAGAACAATTGTAACTAAAATAGGCTCTGAACAATAAATGTAATAATAAAGGCAACTTTAATCTGTGTTTCTATATGAAGCTTAAATCCATATTAAATCTCCTAGTACTGGAAAAAAATAAAGACGTTAAGAAAGGGCAAAGGAAGAGATTATTAATAGCTGCATAAATTATTTGATGAGGACCCATGCATAGAAACTTTCCAAAGTAAAAAATAGATATTTTGTATATGTATGAGTGAGTTTATTCCAGATAATTGTGACTTGCAAGATAATTGAGGATCCGAGAGGAGGAAAATGTATCTGGGAATATCTACCACATAGTTGACATATCAGTTGTGTTCACTCTCTGCGTCTTGTTCAAGTCTGTGATCCCATGAACTGCAGCACACCAGGCTTCTCTATCCTTCACCAACTCCCAGAGCTTGCTCAAACTCATGTCCAATAAGTCAGTGATCCCATCCAACCATCTCATCCTCTGCCATCCCCTTTTCCATTGGCCTACAAGCTTTCCCAGCATCAGGGTCTCTTCCAATGAGTCAGTTTTTTGTATCAGGTAGTCAAAGTATTGACACTTCAGCATCAGTTGTTCCAAAGAATATTCAGAACTGATTTCTTTAGGATGGACTGGTTGGATCTCCTTGCTATAGCAAGGACTCTCAAGAGTTTTCTCCAACACTGCAGTTCAAAGCATCAGTTCTTTGATGCTCAACTTTCCTTATGGTTCAGCTTTCCAGCCATACATGACTACTGGAAAAACCACAGTTTTGACTATATGGACTTTGTCAGTAGAATAGTCTCTGCTTTTTAATATGCTGTCTACGTTTATCATAGCCTTTCTTCCAATGAGTAAGTTTCTTTTAATATCATGGCTACAGTCACCATCTGCAGTGATTTTGGAGCCAAAGAAAATAAAGTCTGTCATTGTTTCCATTGTTTTGCCATCTATTTGCCATGAAGTGATGGGGTAAGATGCAATAATCTTAGACTTTGAATCTTGAGTTTTAAGTCAGCTTTTTCACTCTCTTTCATTTAATCAAGAAGTCCTTTATTTCCTTTTCACTATCTGCCATAAGTGTAGTATCATCTACATACCTGAGGTTATTGATGTTTCTCCCTGAAATCTTGATTCCAGCTTGTGTTTCACGCAGCCCAGCATTTCACATGATGTACTCTGCATATAAGTTAAATAAGCAAGGTAACAATATACAGCCTTGACATTGGTACCAGTCCATTGTTCCATGTCCAGTTCTAACTGTTGTTCCTTAACCCGCATACAGAAATCTCAGCAAGAGGTAAAGTGGTCTGATATTCCCATCTCTAAGAATTTTCCAGTTTATTGGATCCACACAGTCAAAGGCATTGGCATTGTCAATAAAACAGAAGTAGATGTTTTTTTTTCTAGAATTCTCTTGCTTTTTTTATGATCCAATGGATATTGACAATTTGATCTCTAGTTCCTCTACTTTTTCTAAAACCAGCTTGAATATCTGGAAGTTCTCAGCTCACATATTGCTGAAGCCTAGCTTGGAGAATTCTGAGCATTACTTTGCTATCGTGTGAGATAAGTGTGATTGTGTGGTAGTTTGAATATTCTTTGGCATTACCTTTCTTTGGGGTTAGAATGAAAACTGACCTTTTCCAGTCCTGCTGCCACTGCTGAGTTTTCCAAACTTGCTGACCTATTGAGTGCAGCACTTTCATAGCATCATCTTCTAGGATTTGAAATAGCTCCACCTGAATTCCATCACATCCATTAATTTTGTTCATAGTGATGCCCACTGGACTTCACCCTCCAGGATGTCTGGCTATAGGTGAGTGATCACACCATTGTGATTATCTGAGTCATTAACACCTTTTCTTATGTAGTTCTTCTGTGTATTCTTGCCATCTTTTCTTAATATCTTCTGCTTCTGTTAGGTCTATACCATTTCTGTCCTTTATTGTGCCCATCTTTGCATGAAATGTTCCCTAAGTATCTCTAATTTCTTTGAAGAGTCTCTAGTCTTTCCCATTCTATTGTTTTCCTCTATTTCTTTGCATTGATCACTGTGGAAGGCTTTCATATCACTCCTTGGTATTCTTTGTAACTCTGCATTCAGATGGGTATATCTTTCCTTTTCTCCACTGCCTTTCACTTCTCTTCTTTTCTCAGTTATTTGTAAGACCTTCTCAGACAAGCATTTTCTTTCTTGCATCTATTCTTTTAGAGATCGTTTTGATCACCATCTTCAGTACAATGTTATGAAACTCTGTCCAAAGTTCTTAGCCACACTATCTACGAGATCTAATCACTTGAATCTGTCACTTCCACTGTATAAGCATAAGTGATTTTACTTAAGTCATACTTGAATGTGTTCTAGTAGTTTCCCCTACTTTCTTCAATTTAAGTCTGAATTTTGCAATAAGGAGTTCATTCTCTGAGCCACAGTCAGCTCCCAGTCTTGAATTTGCTCACAGTATAGAGTTTCTCCATCTTTGGCTGCAAAAAATATAATCAATCTGATTTGTATATTGACCATTTGATGATGTCCATGTATAGAGTCATCTGTTATGTTGGGGGAAGAGGGCATTTGCTATGACCAGTGTGTTCCTTTGGCAAAACTCTGTTAGCCTTGGCCCTGCTTCATTTTGTATTCCAAGGCCAAAATCGCCTGTTACTCCATGTGTCCCTTGACTTCCTACTTTTGCATCCCAGTCCTCTACCATGAAAGGACATCTTTTGGAGTATTAGTTCCAGATGGTCTTGTAGGTCTTCTGAGAACCATTCAACTTCAGCATCTTTGGCATTAGTGGTTGGGGCATAGACTTAGATTGCTGTAATACTGAATGATTTGCCTTGGAAAAAAACAGAGATCATTCTATTGTTTTTGAGATTGCACCCCAGTTCTGCATTTCAGAATCTTTTGTAAACTATGAGGGCTACTCCGTTTTTTTCTAAGAATTCTTGCCCACAGTAGTAGATATAATGGTCATCTGAGTTAAATTCACCCATTCCTTTCCACTTTAGTTCACATATTCCTAAAATGTTGATGTTCACTCTTGCCTTCTCCTGTTTGATTACTTCCAATTTACTTTGTTTCATAGACCTAACATTCCAGGTTCTTATGAAATATTGCTCTTTACAGCATCAGACTTTGCTTCCATCACCAGCCACATCCACAGTTGGGCATTGTTTTTGCTTTGGCTCAGCCTCTTCATTTTTTCTGGAGCTATTTCTCCACTCTTCTCCTATAGCATATAGGGCACCTATAAATTTGGAGAGTTCATCTTCAGTGTCATATCTTTTTCCTTTTCATACTGCTCATAGAGTTCTCAAAACTAGAATACTGAAGTGGTTTGCCATTCCCTTCTCCAGTGGAACATGTTTTGCCAGATCTCTCCACATGACTCATCTGTCTTAGGTGGCCCTACATGACATGGCTCATAGTTTCATTGCATTAGACAAGGCTGTGATCCAAGTGATCAGTTTGGTTAGCCTTCTGTAATTGTGGTTTCCCTTCTGCCCTCTGATGGATAAGAGGCTTGCAGAAGCTTTCTGATGGGAGGGACTGGTTGTGGGGGAATCTGAGTCTTGCTCTGATGGATGGAGCTGTGCTCAAGGTCTTTAATCTAATTTTCTATTGAAGCAGGACTGACTGTGTTACCTCCCTGTAGTTTGTCCTGAGGCCAAGCTATGGTAGGGTAATGGAGGTAATGGTGACCTCCTTCAAAAAGACTTATGCCAGGACTGTTGTTTAGGATTAAAATTATTTTTTAAATTTATTTATTTTTAATTTGAGGATAATTTATTTATATTTTGTTGGTTTCTGCCATATGTCAACATGAATAAGCCATAGATTTACATATGTCCCCTCCCTTTTCAACCTCCCTCCCACTTTCCACCCCATCCCACCCCTCTCAGTTGTCACAGAGCATGAGTTTGAGCTCTCTGTGTCATAAAGCAAATTAGAAATCCATTTCTGGTGTTGGCTTCATTAGTATTAACAGAAAAAAATTCACATTGATTAAATGAATTGCTCTCTTATATTCAAAAGCTAGAAAAAAATACCTACAAAGTAACATTAAAAGGAAAAAAGAGTAGGATGACAGAGCAACTTCCTCCTCAAAATTTTTAAATCTAGAAAAAGAGAATATTGTTTGTTGTTGTTGCTGCTGGTGTGTGTCTATGGTTTAGGAAAACAACAGTTCATATCAGCAGAAGATGGTTATGTTGGGCAGAGGCTGTGAAAGAATAAATGACATGAGAGTATTTCACTTTTATTGTCTGGAATCTTTTTCTCTGGGATTGAGTGTCAAAAATGGAACCCTTTCCCCTTGAGGTTTTCTCTTCATAAATATTTTGGAAAAAAAATCTTTATTTTAAAGAACTTTTTTCTATGATGAGTTAAAATAACTGCAGAGGGCTCCAGATAAGCAACAGGGAGATTGAAGTAGGAGGATGATATGATCCAAAAAACTATTTCCAAGAAAATCCAACCCCTGAAAAATCAAATGAAGTGTTTGATGATATAGAATGGAGTTTTAGAGTTCTTTCTATTTTTAGTTTCTTCAGCAGAAATGATAGGTAAGCATCTAATGAGGCTTTAATCACTGCAGTGAAAGGACAGGAGATGTGTAAGGAAGAAAATGTAGTTAATACAGTATATATCTCAATAATGAATAGTACTATGATTTATTATGTATTTTATAATAATAATATATAATAAAATTAGTCCCCAAAGTTTGATATGAATACATTGGAAGAATTCCTTAAAGGTAGAAGGAGCTTTGATGTAGGGGAAGTTTTATAAGAGTGCTAAACATTTTAATGATTCGGAAGGCACATGTAATAGGTGTAACTAAAAATAAATCTACTGTATTATGTGTGTAATTAAACATATATTACAAATATCTCCCCAAATAGATATATCTTTAGAAATATGCTTCCGTGTTGTTGTTGTTCAGTCGCTGTCATGTCTTACTCCTTGCTACTCTGTGGACTGCAGCACATCTGGCATCCCTATTCACTATCTTCCAGAGTTTGCTCAAATGCATATCCGTTGAGTTGGTGATGCCATCCAACCATCTCTTCTCTGTTATCCCCTTCTGTTCCTGCCCTCAGTATTTCACAGCATCAAGGTCTTTTCCAGTGAGTCAGCTCTTTGCATCAGGTGGACAAAGTATTGGAGCATAGCACACCTGTCCTTCCAATAAATATTCAGGGTTGATTTTCTTCAGGACTAACTGGTTTTACCTCCTTGCTGCCCAAGGGACTTTCAAGAGTCTTCTCCAGCACCACAGTTTATAGGCATCAGTTCTTTGGCTTTCAGACTTCTTTATGGTCCAACTTTCACATCCATACATGACTACTGGAAAAACCATAACTTTGACTATATAGACCTTTATTGGAAAAGTGATGTCTCTGCTTTTTAATACATAGCTTATAACAGCTTTTCTTTCAAGGAGCAATCATCTTAATTTCATGGCTGAAGTCAATGTCCACAGTTATTTTGGAGCTCAATAAAATAAAGTTTGTCACTGTTTCCATTTTTTCCCCATCTATTTGCCATGAAACGACGGGAGAGAATGCCATGATCTCCATTTTTTGAATGTTGAGCTTTAGGCCAGCTTTTTCACCCTCCTCTGTCATTTTAACCAAGAGACTCTTTAGTGCCTCTTCACTTTTTGCCATTAGGTGGTATCATCTGCATATCTGAGGTTGTTGATATTTCTCCCCAAAACCTTGATTCTACCTTGTGATTCATCCAGTCCAGCATTTAGCATGATGTACTCTACATACAAGTTAAAGAAACAGGGCAACAAAATACATCCTTGACATACTCCTTTCTCAATTTTGAACCAGTCAGTTATTCCATTGTCCAGGTCTAACTGTTACTTCTTGATCTGCATACAGATTTTCTTAGGAGGCAGGTAAGGTGCTCTGGTACTCCTATCTAATTCAGAATTTTCCACAGGTTTTTTGTGATCCACACAGTCAAAGGCTTAATGAAGTCAATGAAGCAGATTTTTTTTTTTTCTGGAATTCCCATGGTTTTTCTAAGATCCAGTGGATCTTGGCAATATGATCTCTGGTTACTTTGCCTTTTCTAAACCCATCTGGTACACCTGGAAGTTCTTAGATCATATACTATTGAAGTCTAACTTGAAGGACTTTGAGCATTACCTTGCTATCACGTGAAATGAGTGCCACTGTATGGTAGTTTGAACATCTTATCTTCCCTGGTGGCTCAGAGGTTAAAGCGTCTGCCTCCAATGTGGGAGACCTGGGTTCAATCCCTGGGTCGGGAAGAGCCCCTGGAGAAGGAAATGGCAATCCACTCCAGTATTCTTGCCTGGAGAATCCCATGAACGGAGAAGCTAGTAGGTTACAGTCCACGGGGTCGCCAAGAGTCGGACACGACTGAGCGACTTCACCTCACCACCTCACCTTGAACATCCTTAGGCGTTACCTTTCTTTGGGATTGGAATGAAAACTGACCTTTTCCAGTTCTATGGTCATTGCACAGTTTTACAGTTTTGCTGACATTTTGGATGCAGAACTTTAACAGCAACATCTTTTACAATTTCAAATAGCTCAGCTGGAATTTTATCACCTTCACTAGCTTTGTTTTTAGTAATGATTCCCAAGGCTCCCTTGACTTCACACTCTGGGGTGTCTGGCTCTAGGTGAGTGACCATACCGTTGTGGTTATTTGGGCCATTAAGACCGTTTGCTGTATAGGTCTTCTGTGTATTCTTACCACCTCTTCTCAATCTCTTCTGCTTCTCTTAGATCCGTACCATTTCTGTCCTTAATTGTGCCCATTTTTGCATGAAATGTTCCCTTAGTTACTCTAATTTTCTTGAAGAGATCTCTAGTCTCTCCCATTGCATTGTTTTCCTTTATTTCTTTGCACTGCTTATTTAAGAAGACTTTCTCATCTGTTCTTGTTATTCTTTCAAACTCTGTGTTCAGTTGGCTCTATCATTCCCTTTCTTGCCTTTTGCTTCTCTGTGTGAGTGAGAATAGTCAATTGGAGGGTGATAGTTAGGAGCAGCTGACTTATGTCATCTCTTACAATGAATCTAAACAACAAAAACATATATTTTAAAGAAAGTAATGGTAAATATAATGTTTAAAATTTATCTAGTATTTTACCATAAGCCTAGAATACTGTTTTGACACTGTGACTAAATTTAAAAATAAGTTGTTTCAAAGATAAAGCCTCTACTTATCTGTATCATAAATAAGACAGTAGGAAGAAAGACAAAGAATGTGAAATAAAGACCAGGTTGCATTTGTGCATATGAATGTGATACAGCACTTACTTTTGTCAGTACATGTGTAGTGAAGATGCATGTGCTTTAGTCGTGTCCAACTGCTGTGACCCTATGGACTATAGCCTGATCTCCTTCAGAATGGACTGGTTCGATGTCCTTTCAGTCTAAGGGACTTTCAAGAGTCTTCTCCAACACCACAGTTCAAAAGCATCAATTCTTTGGCGCTCAGCTTTCTTCACAGTCCAACTCTCTCATCCATACATGACTACTGGAAAAACCATAGCTTTGACTAGATGGACCTTTTTTGGCAAAGTAATGTCTCTGCTTTTGAATATGCTATCTATTGGTCATAACGTTCCTTCCAAGGAGTAAGCATCTCTTAATTTCATGGCTGCAATCACTATCTGCAGTGATTTAGGAGCTTAAGTGACATTTATTCAAAATTGTTTAGCCTTGAAGAGAAGTCTTCTCATAGAATAACATTTCTTATATCTTCTTCAAAGAAATAATGCCACGGAATTATTTTCTTCTCCAGGGGTTCACCTTGGTCTCTTCATTGCAGGCAGGTTCTTTCCCATCTGAGCCACAAGTACCATTAGCAAATACAGATTGCGTGATCACAGTCACCAACCCCTGTCTAAAGTTATCTGGTAATTTTTCACTAGCACACTTTAGTGTTTAAAAACCCCCACCTTTTGTTTCAATAATGATGAGCTCAGTTCTTTCCCTTATTTGAATAATTCTGAATAAAATTCCCCTTGCCTATTTAACTCCATCTGTTGCAGTATTTCTTTGGCAATGTTAATAAAATACATTTTATATTAAATGTTTTCAGGAATACTGCAGAAAGGAAACCACCTATTTGACATACCTAACCCTTATGGCTGGAAAAGGCAATGGAATCCCACTCTAGTACTCTTGCCTAGAAAATCCCATGGACGGAGGAGCCTGGTAGGCTGCAGTCCATGAGGTCGCTAAGAGTCAGACACGACTGAGCTACTTCACTTGGACTTTTCACTTTCATGCGTTGGAGAAGAAAATGGAAATCCACTCCAGTGTTCTTGCCTGGAGAATCCCAGGGAGGGGGGAACCTGGTGGGCTGCCGTCTATGGGGTCACACAAAGTCGGAAATGACTGAAGCAACTTAGCAAGAGCAGCAAACCCTTATGGCAAAAAGTGAAGAGGAACTAAAAAGCCTCCTGATGAAAGTGAAAGAGGAGAGTGAAAACATTGGCTTAAAGTTCAACATTCAGAAAACTAACATCATGGCATCCAGTCCCATCACTGCATGGCAAAAAAATGGGGAAACAGTGGAAAGAGTGTCAGACTTTATTTTGGAGGGGCTCCAAAATCACTGCAGATGGTGATTGCAGCCAGGAAATTAAGACTCTTACTCCTTAGAAGGAAAGTTATGACCAAACTAGATAGTATATTGAAAAGCAGAGACATTACTTTGCCAACAAATGTCCATCTAGTCAAGGCTATGGTTTTTCCAGTGGTCAAATATGGATATGAGAGTTGGACTGTGAAGAAAGCTGAGCACCAAAGAATTGATGCTTTTGAACTGTGGTGTTGGAGAAGACCTTGAGATGCCCTTGGACTGCAGGGAGATCCAACCAGTCCATTCTGAAGGAGATCAGTCCTGATATTTCTTTGGAAGGAATGATGCTGAAGCTGAAACTTTAGTACTTTGGCCACTTCATGCAAAGCGTTGACTCATTGGAAAAGACCCGGATGCTGGGAAGGATTGGGGGCAGGAGGAGAAGGGGACAACAGAGGATGAGATGGCTGGATGGCATCACCGACTCAATGGGCATGAGTTTGAGTCAATTCTGGGAGTTGGTGATGGACAGGGAGGCCTGGCATGCTGCGTTTCATGAGGTCACAAAGAGTCGGACATGACTGAGCAACTGAACTGAACTGAACCTAATGTTCCTAGTTCTTAGCACAGTGAAAATATTTTAATATCTGTTAATACATATTCCACTATGCCAGTAGTTTTCAAAGTGTGATACAAAAACCAGAAGTATCAGAATCAAATGGGAGCTTGTTAGAAATAAGGTTTCAGGCTGCACCCAGACTTTTTGAATCAGAAATGCTGGGGATGGGGCCTAGGAACCTGTAGTTTACCAAGTCTACTAGGTAAATCAGATATATGCACACTAAACCAACACGCTTTATCACATATTTGAGAAATTCTACCCCAGGTAATAGCAATAAAGAAACAAAGGCCAGCAAAGAAAGAGTGTTACTCAATTTATGTATTTACTTCATTTTAATAATTGAAATTAAGACTCAGACAAATTTCTGTCCTAAAATTTGGATTGCAGAAAAACTGATATATTTATATTTTATTTATAACTAAATACTTCTTTAGGTTTCCTTGTTAGCTGTCCTCTCTGCCACACACCTTTATAACCTGCTGCATACAAGAGATAAATATGTTTTATTCATCATTATCCACAAATAATATAAAAACTTGATGATCAAGAATCTGAAGTTTTATTTGCATACACTTTTATTAATTCTTGGAAGTCTTTCTTTTGTCATATTTTTGATACCCCATGAAAATCCAGAGCATTTATCTAGTGCCTAATGCTTTCTTCTTTAAATCTTCATAGAAAGTTCTGTTTGAAAGTAAATATTTTACATGTCTAGTTTATCTTATATCATTGTTTATCTTTGCATGTCTACATATATACTACCCTATCAGATTTAATGTAATTAATTTTTATGAATTCTGAATTGCCTGTATTTTACAGTCCCGTTTATTTATTTCTAATCTACTGAAACTCATGGAATTTGACCAGTTTGCTGTTTGTTTGCTGTTTTGTCAGGATAATATTAAAGATATTCATTGTGTTAGGTCACCAATCACTAATTGCCTTTACTAAACCGAATTTAATTCTTGTGATTAATGTATTTCTTTCCAAATGGATATAGTGAAGGAGAAAACAGACAACAGTCTCCTGTTTGAAAGCAGGACTCCATCTTGGGCTGGACTGTGGACTTTGAGCTATATGCCCAGTATCTATGGAAACAACATATCAACTGGAAAACTAGAACCCCTCCCCCCCCAGATGGAAGAGTCCCAGGGCTCGTACCTAGACTCTCCATAGCCTAAAAGAATACCCTAATTATCTGTGTATTGTGGTATCACCACAGGCCTACTGATAATTGTTCATGGTTAATTACCTAGGCTTAAGGCATATGAATCATGGTTAACTTTGATTGTATCTTTCTTTTCCTTTGTTCAGACTAGTTTCAGGGAATTTGGGGAGGTGGGTGTGAGCATGTACACTTAGGGTATATAAGGTTTTCACAAAAACTGGTCAAGGTTTTCGGCTAAGAGGAGACTCTGCCTTGGGCCCGCCGGTGTAATAAACTGCACCCCACTTCTGCATTGTCCTTCAGAATGAGTTTGTTTCCTGGAACATGTGGCTACAACAATAGGAATTTCATGTTATATTCAGAAGTAATATGGAGTATAGAGAGAAAGCATAACTCTGAATTAGAGATGATAGCCCTTATAGAAGAGTTATTTATTTTTGTTTGTTTTACCTGTGGAAAAACAGTTTTAACACTGAGGCTGGAAAAGCTAGGATTGTGAAAGTAGAAAGCTAGAATGCTTATGCACCAAGGCGCAATAGTCATGAAGAGAGGTAAAGTCCACCTTTTATATTAACATGTACATAGGTATAATAAAACTGAGCAATTCCTCCATGTATGCATATTAACTTGTCAAAGATGAGTCTATGGCATATTTCCTTGTATTTACTTTAATTAACATGGACCACTTTTTTCATTGTCCCACAATCAATCTGATGAAATATACAGATTTTCCAGTTAGTTTTTAAGAGCATTTTGTTACCAATTTGTCACCACATTATAGATAAGAATGATACCAAGTAAAACTATCACTGACTGAAATCCGAATTTTTAGCCAGTTGAGGACTTTTGACTGAAATACTCATTCCCATTTTCTTAGTAAAATGAATGAGAGGGAAATAAAATCTAAATGTTTACTGGATTTTTTTTTCTTTGTTCTGTATCCTTCTACTAGAAATTAGTCAACAAGCAAACTGTTTGTCACAGATTGCTTGGGGTAAATTTTGCTCTGAGGCAGAGAACTGTGTGGATGAGAGCCATTAGAATTCTTGACAAACATGGACTCTGTCTGAAGAAACATCTTTGAACATGGAAGTGGAAGATTCTATTTATAAATATAAATCTTTTTCATATTTTTATAAATACATATTTTCTGCTTTTCTATTTCCCTTTGTGTTTAGAAGGTACTTTGTGCACTGATTTAAAAACAATCACAGACCCCACTTAGGTTAATGAATAGGTGGAACCAAATACGTTGATGTCACAAAGACACTGGTTGGCAGTGATTGTGCTGGCAAAACACTTTCTTCTTAAATTCTTTATAACACCATTTGCTGTTCAATTAGTCACATAACTGCGTGAAGGAAAAACCTTCTCAGTTCCTAATTGCACTTGCTGTTTACTGTAAATTACTCTTATGAAAATATTCCCATGTATTTGCCTGTGCAACTGTGCATGTAATTGTATTTTGACAAAAGTGCAAAAATACATCAGCTTTGAAAATGAAGTCTAAGGGGTACTTTTTACAAATGATGACATTTTCAGCTTGACTCTTAGTTGAAATTTCTTTTATATTCCTACAATTGACAAGCGGACACTCTTGTCATCTCTACTTCTCTAGCCACAAGATAGGTACAAAGCAAATGCTTCTAGGTTTTTCTAACACTGAACCTCTCTTGGACATGCTACTTCTAAGGATAAAGAGAAATCTCTTGTAAGCTCTCACATTTTGCTGTGGGCGTGCTTATGTACCTCTCAAAGCCCATCAACCAACCCATCAGTATGCAAACACATTCCTAAAAGTATCATTGCTGTTGTAATAGGAAGGTTACATCTTTTAGAATTGGAGGTTTTTCTAGAATAATGGTATAAAACTGAGTTGAAGGACTACCGTCTGCTTCTACTTATCAATAACCTATCAAAAGATGGGGACACTGTCAGTCAGCTCATTTATGAGCAGATGACAGCGGACTGAAATTTCATATCATAATTACTGAAAAGGAAAATTTACAAAGTTAAAAAGTAGGTTTCATAAATATATAGTCACCGCAAGAGTACAAAAAACCAGCATCTTTTTATAAAAGTATCATTAATACACTAAACATGTTTCTTCTCAGAATAAGAAGTAACTATCATGAGGGCTTTGTATAATCTGTTTTCATATACTGATCATTAGGAACTTCAAGGTTTAAGCAAAGTGACTTGGTAATAGTAAATGGAAATAGTAGTGAAAGGAGAAAAACAGGAAAATTACATGGTGTGTCTCCTTTTTTTCTTTCTTCCTTAATCTTCATCATGCTTTTGACACTCATGAGCCCCCTGCTCCTACAATCAGTCCAAAATTACCTTGACAAATTTTTCCACCACAATGTTCTGATCTAGTCAAATCTATTATAAATACAACTCTATTCTAAGTGTTTCTCTTTCTATTCTGTGTGACTTTATTTATCTTTCACTCTCATAGTCCTTTTCTCATTGCATGAAAATTGACTGTGATTTATCTGCAGAGAACTCCTTCTTAGTGACTCTTGGCGCATTCTCAGCTTGTACTTATATCTGATTAACTGAACGTCTTTCACTCTCATCTAACAGTCCATAAGTAAACCACTCAAGCTTTTTAGGAGGTGGTTTCCAGACTTAAGCTTCTTTACATTCTCTATTATGCTTTGTACAAAAGAAGACATCCATATTTCTCAGTAAAACATTTTATAATAGGTTACTGGCAGTGTGATTTAATAGGTAACTATTAGGAAGATTCTTTTATCTGATTAAAACTCATGGCCACCCATTATCACTGTCAAAGAGGGATTAAAATAAAAGGCTATACTTGCTGATGCTGGAAAAAGCAAGGTATTTGGAAGGAAATGATATGGGATAACTTTTTTAGCATATAGAATAATGACATCATGGATCAGTTTAAGGGTTCTGGCAACTAGGGCAGTAGTTATAAAATGGGACAATCAGTTTCAGAATCAAAGTAGATATTATTTTAATGTACATGTCTTTTACTCCTTGCAAATTTTTTTTTTTTCATATTGGGAAGAAGATTGGAGTAAGTGGAGTAAGCATGTGCTATTGACAAATATCTTCAAATGATTTATAAATACCTGTTATATATTTTCTCCCACAGGTAAGAAAACAATAACATAAGGGTGTGTGCACGCATGCTCAGTTGCTCAGTTGTGTCCAATCCTTTGGGACCTCATGGACTGTAGCGTGCTCCTCAGGCTCCTCGATCCATGTGATTTCCCAGGGAACAATACTGGAGTGGGTTGCAGTTTCCTCCTCCAGGTGATCTTCCCAACCAAGAAATCGAATCTACATCTCCTTCGTCTCCTGCATTGGCAGGCAGTTCTCACCACTGACTCACCTGGGAAGCCAGTATAAGGGTAGAAAGCCATAAGAGAACAGATATACCGCCAAAACGTCATCTTTTTAGTTCCTGGGCTTAGCACAATGTATGTCATAGAATACGTGTATAGCATGTTTGTCTTGTTAAAAAGAGAGAGACACCTCTATTTCCACAGTGGCACTGTATACCTACAAATAGTTCGGTAGTCAGATGTGCTTGGGAAATTCTAGATTAAATGAAGTTTGACCAAGTCATTCCTAAAATCTTCTCACAAATGTAAACATGTTTTGTATAATAAGTTTCAAAATATGTTACCCAAACTGACTTAACTAAAGGATCTTATCCTTATGTTTTTCCAGAGTCTTTAGTGAGGCTCTGATTCCATGGAATAAACTACTGAAAACATTGAATAATTTTTTTAAAAATTTAAAATATATGTTGTTCAGTCGCTAGGTTATCTCCAACTCTTAAGACTCCATGGATTGCAGCATGCCAGGCTTCCCTGTCCTTCACTATCTCCTGGAGTCTGTTCAAACTCAAGTTAATTGAGTCAGTTATGCAATTCAGCCATCTCATTCTCTGTTGCTCCCTTCTCCTCCTGCCCTCAGTCTTTCCCAGCATCAGAGACTTTTCCAGTGAATCAAATCTTCCCATCATGTGGTCAAAATATTGAAGCTTCAATTAATATATAAAAAATGAAATCAAGCCAGTAGGTCATTTTTGGCATTCTTGGTTTTTTTTTTTTTTTGCTTTTATTTATTTATTTTAATTGGAAGCCAATTACTTTACAATATTGTAGTGGTTTTGTCATATGAATGAATCATTTTGGCATGAATCAGCCATGGGTGTACATGTGTTTCCCATCCTGAGCTCCCCTTCCACCTCCCTCCCCATCCCGTCTCTCTGGATCATACCAGTGCACCAGCCCTGAGCACCCTGTCTCATGCATTGAACCTGACTGGTGATCTGTCTCACATATGATAATATACATGTTTCAATGCTATTCTCTCAAATCATCCCACCCTTGCTTTCTCCCACAAGTTCAAAAGACTGTTCTATATATATGTGTTTCTTTTGCTGTCTCACATACAGGATTATCATTACTTACAGGTCTGTTTTCAGATAGAGCAATTCACTCCATTAAATTATGGAAAAAGGAATTTTTTTAGCTATATGTATCAAAGAGGAGAGAAAAAATACTGATAGACATTTTAATGACTTGACAGACATTTTAATAGTTTCCTATAGAAACAAACCATTGCTTTCAAGTCCCAAAAGCTTATTAAATATTTAAATAATAGAATCTGTCAAAAATCAGATCTATGAAAATAGCTCTCTCTCTTCAAAAGAGACACATACACTTCACGTGGTTTTCCATATTTTGAAAATCATTATGAATTCATGAAAGTCTTAATGAAAAAAGGTAAATACATGAAAGTGAAGAGAACAGTAGAACACACTTCATGTACTGCAGACTTCACTTCATCAACACCAACACAAATATGGTTCTGTACCGTAAACACTATATCTTCCCACTACTGAATTATTTCTAAGAGGAAAATCTCAAACATCATATTTTATTCATAAATACTTTAGTACTTTATATACTTTCAAACAATATATGTGTTGAAATAAATACATATATTTATTTAACATAAATGCAGTATTTTCCTAATAGCATTATTTCCCTTTCTAGTTTGGTTCTATTGAGACCCTCGACCATTGGCTGATTCCAGAGTCCTAAAATATCTCCTCTCTACTTCCCCTAGGATATGTTATTTCCTATTAGGATGACAATTTTTTATTATCTTTGTCTTTTTAGTTGAATTGTTTTACCTTTACACAGAAATTTCTCTAAGTTTCTTGGAAATGGAAAATATTATTATCTTTGTAGGCATTCTGGGTAAGGAGTACATAGAAATCTCTGCTTACTCTTCTTTGTACAAAATTCAGATCCTGATGATTAAAAATGACTTGATTATCATTATTTTATATTTTATATGATTTGAACTAAATCAGTATGACAAAGGGGCTTGCGTTTGTTTTAAAAGTAGCTCTTGCACCAAGTCTTTAATTTGAGAGTTGGTTATTTAAGGACTTTTTCTGTCTTTTCTAATAAATCCTATATCTCAAGGTAACCAAATAACATATGTGATAAGAAAAAACTCTCTTTATAAAAGAACTCCATCTAATAAATATACAGTGAAATTTCTTTTTAACTCAGCACTATTCTTACTAAATAATTTCCTCAAGCTAACACCATTATATTGAAAGAAAACATTTGCTTCCCTGGTGGTGCAGTGGTAAAGAATCTGACTGCCAAAGTATGAGACGTAGGTTCAAGCCCTGAGTCAGAAGATCCCCTGGAGAAGGAAATGGAAACCCAGTCCAACTTTCTTGCCTGAGAAATCCTATAAACAGAGGAGCCTGACAGGCTACAGTCCAACCCATGGGATCACAAAAGAGTTGAGGATAACTTGACTAAACAACACCACCATTATATTTTTAAAAAATGTTTATGAATTGATCATTTATAGTGTCCCAAGTGTCATCTAGAGTAATATAAGAATTTTCAGTGGAAGAATTAAAGTATATTCCCATGAACCTCAAAGTTAATTTTCATCCAAACTAATAGAAAGATAAATAAGATATATGTATGTACTGATGTTAACCAGATGTAATATACAGCTTTATCTCTAAAGTATTCTTATCTAATTTTTAAACCTGAATTCAGTCAAGTCTATAGATATAAAGTTCACTTTATAATAATGTAGAGAACAGACAGATATGTAAAAGAGATGATCAGGATACATTAGATAAATTCTAGAAGAAAGTTGATTTTCTCCCAAGTTCATAGAATAAAGTATAAAGAAAGATCTGTGGCATTTCTAGGTTTAAAGAGACATAAGAGACATAATATCCAATCCTCAACAATTCACTGTAGAAAGGTATTTCAGAGACAGTTAAGGAAATATGAGTATGAATCAAATACCAGATGATACCAAGGCACTACTGTGATTCTGAGATACAATCATGATACTGCTGTGAGAGAAACTGGTAATGCCTTTGGAGATATACACTAAAGCAGTGGTGAAATACAGTATAAATAATTATAATTTATGTAATAAATGTATAAATAATTTTCCTTTACCTAATAAGTTGCCAGTACCCACTTCAAGTCAATCCATTCTTCCACAGAAACAACTGCCATTCTAATTCGTATGATCATAGATAAATTTTGCCTTTTCTTTGGATTCTTATAACAGATGTCAATGGAGAAGGCGATGGCACCCCACTCCAGTACTCTTGCCTGGAAACTCCCATGGACGGAAGAGCCTGCTGGGTTTCCCTCTATGGGGTCGCACAGAGTCGGACACGACTGAGAGACTTCCCTTTCACTTTCCACTTTCACACATTGGAGAAGGAAATGGCAACCCACTCCAGTGTTCTTGCCGGGAGAATCCCAGGGACGGGGGAGCCTGGTGGGCTGCCGTTTATGGGGTCGCACAGAGTCGGACACGACTGAAGCGACTTAGCAGCAGCAGCAGCAGCAGCAGCAGCAGCAGCAGCAGCAGCAGCAGCAGCAGCAGCAGATGTTAAATGTATGTAATCTTTGCATGTGGCTTCACTCAATATACTATTTTCATGTTCTTTTTTATAGCTATGTTTCTCCATTTCTTGCCATATTCCATTGTATGACTACGCCAAAAATATTTTTCATTTGCTAAGAGATTTTATTTTATAGGGAGGTAGATTTTATTATATGTATTTTATGCCTCTAGTGAGATGATTTTTTTTTCTTAAAATGATGATTTATTATTCCTCACCATCACTTTTCCCTTTCCTGCCTTTTTTCAACCCGATAAAATGAGCTCATAAATAGTCTTTTCTCTTCACTTTTATAGAACTGCTTGTATAGAATTAGTATTCTTAATTATTGATTGAATTTTCCAATGAGGGCATTTGTGCCAGGAATTTTCATTTTAGGAAAAAATTTTAACTATAAAGTTAATTTCCTTAACACATAAAGGAAACTTCACATTATTAATTTTTATTGATTGACTCTAAGTCTTTTGAATTTTCATATAAATTTTAGGATATCAGCCTGTCAGCTTCTACAAAAACCTACCTTAGGTTTTAAATGTGGTTTGATAAGTTTGAAAAGAATTGACACCACAGTGTTGAGCCTTCTGATCCACAAACAAGATATATACTGCTCCATTCAGTGGCATTTTTAGTTGCTCTCAGCAACATTTTGTAGTTTTCAGCATATACACCCTTCATATCTTTTGTTAGATTTATTTATAAATATTTCATATTTTGGTGGTGTTATAATATTTCATTTCAACTTAGATGGAAACAGTGTATTTTTTATTTTCATGTTGTATCTTGCAATATTTGCAAATGCCCTTATTATTTCTTGTAGCTATTTTATA